>JALIZF010001124.1:0-153785 GCA_029948255.1 Telmatactis stephensoni
TTTTTGCGATTGGAAATGGCAGGTTCAGCTCCCCCTGGGACTAATGCGATTTGCGATTGTCAGATTGTACTAACCAGAATGGATAGAAGATTAATTGTGGAATTACTGATTCTCTTTTCAATGGAGTACCTCAAAGAGCTATCTATGCAGTATTTACCAAAGTAGAGTGTATTTTTGCGAGAACTCTTTTTTGTGGACCGTAAAATAGACAAAAATTGCAAAAATTAGAACCTGCAAAACAGTATATTTTACAACACTCAAGAAAAATCTCTTAATGTGATTGGCTGAAAGCCATTGTCGATAAGAGCTGACGTGTTCCGTCGCGCACGCTCGTTCTGTTACCCGTTTAATGAGAATTTTTCACCTTTTATCACAAATAATTGTTGTAAAAAACAAATTGCAAGCGGTTTTCCATTGTCTGTACTCTCATTAACAATGGATTTGACGTCACATATATTCCAAACTTTGCACTCGCTGCGCTAATGGTTCCACTTGAGCTTTGAACATTTTGTGACGTCAAATCCATTGTCAATAAGAGTACAGACAATGGATGGAAAACCACTTGCAATTTGTTAAGCTTCACATATCACACGATATTATTTAGTATCGTCTGTTTTACTATACTTTTTATGTACCTCTCAGACTGCCATCCTGTTTTTAATTAACAGGGACCTCAACATAAAGAGCGCCACAGTCATAAATCCCAAGATGTCCGAGTTTCATATAAGAATGAGGACTTATATTTTTTGCCGAAAGAAAAACACGTACAGCGTTTCCAGCTCACTTGTTTTCAATTTACACATAAGGTAGTAAGTTCCGTTAAGCCCGAGGCAAATACCAACCACCTCACGTCCGTGCCTCCGTGAGCTGTCATAGTTTCCCTGCCGTGATTATTTCGTGACTGTCGTGACATTTCGTGACGCAAGTGTGTTGTGATAGTTTTCAGAGCTTATTTGTAATCTGTCTTCAATGTAGGCGCAAACAATAGTGCCTTTCTCATAGGGATTTGCAAACTCACAAGCCATACAATTCAAATAGCACCTCGTTTATCTCTTTTCCAAAGGATGACTTATTTCTGATACCTTTGAAATGTATTTCGAAAGTGTTTTTTTCCTCAGAATTTATTGATTCTGCCATTTTAGTGGATAACCATTTTAGTGACTAAAAAGTCAATGAGAAATTGTGATGATGTCAGCCATGAGTAAGTGTTCTTCTCGTGGAACGTGCGCCGTCTCAAATTGAAAGTGTTCAACACTAGTTTGCTGTCATTCAGGTTCAAGAATATCTTTCCTGTTTTCCTTCGTCTCCAAAGTGACCTTTTCAAGTTACATACTTTGCTTCACCATAACATAAAGTACATTTCGGCCCCCGAAAAACTATTATAGTAAAACCAACAACGAGCCACATATCTGATCGCTCAGTGCAATTTGTACGACGCAAGTCGAGAAACTGCAAAATGGATTAAAAATTGGAATTTATCAGAAAAAGCAGACATTTTATTTTACAGTTTTAAAAGGAATGCGCCACGGCAACAAATCCACTGGCCTTGCCGCTTCAAAAAGTATCTAAGTTGCAGATTTATGTATAAAAATCATTTATTTTACAGCCTGCATGTAAAAATTTCAATACTGTGTGTTTATTTGACAATTTTTTCGAATTATTTGTATGAAAAGCCAAATTCTTCTGATTTGAATGACACTGAACTAAATGTTTCAACGGCGAAAGATATTTTATTTAGATATGATGTTATAAATATAATGTAAAAGATAACAGAAATACCATAAAGGTTTCCAATATTATATTTAAGTTATCAATATTAATGTTCTAGTCTTGATATATAGTGAATATTTTTCCTTTCTGGTGCGTTTCTTATATAAATTAAGTGTCGATTATTCATCAAAATGATAAAATTTTGAGTTTCCATTTCCTTGTTTCCTATAATTATTTATAAGTACTGTCTAAAAATAGCATGGAAGTAACTGCACATATAAAGGAAAAACAAGCTAACAGGTGCTACCATCTTGACTTTAAATCAATAGAAAGAACAAGTTAAAATATCGTAGTAGTGAAAAATGAAGGATTTTGACAATGCCTGACAGGAGAGCGCTTAAGTTATGAATCAATTCAATAAGATTTTTGTTTTATGCATAAGGCGATCACTTGACACATTTTGACTGGTGCAAACGAGTGAAGAAACCATCTGATTGACGGCTGGTCGAGTTTTTGGCCATCTTGCTTAATTAGGAGGACAGCTAAATTTCATTTTAAAAGCTCTGACTTGATTTCGATTCAGTCGGGTCGTTGAGGCGTGTTAGCGATGTACAAGAACAAAAGATCAAAGGAGAATAGGTTTTGATTGTTTAGGTAAAACTTTTTATTAGGCTGGCTAAGTGTGTTGATTTAATGTCTTTCAATGTACGGATCACCATTGTTTGTTATTGGTTGTGGGGAAAAATATTCCCTCCCCTCTCATCAAAACCTAATACTCTTGTCAATTCCTGTGTACTTGCGGATGACAAGGACTTGTCAAACGTGTGATAACATTATTTTGATGCAAATGAGTTGGGTTTGAAGCAAAGCTGATAGGTAGACACGTGTAGAGCGATCTAATGGACAAAATATATGGTTTGAAAGATACACGAGCGATTGCCATCGCCTAAGCATGTTTCCGGTAAGGCAGAATTAAGGGGCGCATTTCAAACACTCCAATAGACTCCATTAGTTGAGCGAGTGCTTGCCAAGCGTTCTAGAGAGCCTTGGTGTAATTGGTTTCTATAAAGAACTCTCTTGTGATGTGTATGTTTTGAAGCGCTGGAAATGACAAGAGCATTACCCAGAAAACTATTTATATTTGTGTCGAAGCAACACGACACTTGTTTACAGGCGAATTTGGGAGACAAGTAAAGGTGTTCGTAAACACCACCACCAAGCCTTAGAGGATTAATCTATTAGCGTAAGCTTGAAAGGTTGCAGAGACAACAATTGTCGAAGGATAGTGTCACGATCTATCGAGGATGTTTTTGAACACTATGCGTCATCAGCCCAGCAAAGGAAAGTGGTTTCCAATGCTTTGAAGAACTTTGATAGCAAGTTTCTGATCTCACCCAACAAGTTTGAAAGCTCTGGACTCGAATCGACTCGTCTTATTTTGACGAGTTGTTGCGATCAGCTATCGAGAGTCTTCGCTATAGCTTGTGCTATTTCATATTAGACCAAGGTAAGAATATTTCAATGTTTCTAAGTGTTTACACTGCGTCGTCCTCCGATCTAATCGTTAATGGCAGTGGATGATTTTCCGAGATTATAGGCTTTCTTCGTTGCTAAATGAGTTCAAAATGAATTATTTGGGGCTGATTTTAGAGAGTCAATATCAAGCCAACGCAGCTTCAGGCAGTAATAGCTCAGACTTTCTAATCACTAAAGATCTCGAACAGCATGATATCTCAGTGACCGTCTTTGCCAAACAAATCACTACAGACGAATCCTTTATTTTAATTTGAGCGGATCGCTGTGAAAGGATTGCCAGATATGCAAAGGACATGATGTATTTGAGTTCGGAATAAATTTCGTGAAATAGTTCGCTCGATAAGATTAAACGCTGAATTGCTGTCGATGGAAATGTTGACGTTGTAAAACAGAGATTGACATTAAATACACGTGCCATGATTAGAAGAATAAAGATGGGGGCGTTATCGGGAGGGAATAGCATTGTTACAAACTAATTATTTGCAAAACATATATTTAATATGAACGCGATCGCACAGCAGTCAAGCGCCATGAATCATAACACACAGCGAAGCAAAAATCAACAGGACGTTACAGATTCATGCTTCGATTGTTTTCTAAATTGGTTCAGTTTAGAAGTCAGTTTATAATATTCGAATTCAACAAGATCGAATTTGTGTTTATGAACGCGAATCGAGAATACTACCTTTGACCCCGAGAGATGCATTGGCTGGCTTGCCACAGCTTAGCGCGAAATACTTGTAGTGAAAAAACATTCAGTTCGATTGATTCAAAAGATTTTATAAAGTAAAAGATTTGTGCAAATTGATTAAAATAGAAAAGCAAAGAAGCGGTCGGTGTCAGACAATCCGTTAAGTAAACAAGTGGAGAAGGCGGGACGCGGTTTTTAAAAACTAACATATCACAAAACCCAGGCAATAAAACCTTCAAATTCGCGATCTTTTCGCCGAGAACCCTCATAAAATATTCTTAGATGTAGGCAAAACATCTGTCTAATAAGAATACTGACGCTTTACAAAAAGCAGCCTTTTGATTGGTCTCTGTTTGAGTACATTGTTAGCACCACAAAGGATGTAAATAGGCGTGGAATACTAATTGATTTTACATTACAATATAACAATACGATTGTGACAATTAAATTAGAGGGGCTTAAATGGTTAAGCCAACGCTAGTAGGTAAATCAAATCACTAGCTAGAATCCCTCATGCCTTAATGTTATCCACTGTCTTTCAGGAACAGAGCGAGCGATGTCCATACCATTACAATCATGATGGGAAATGGAGGTTTTTGGAGGCGCTTTTATGTGGCGATTGTACTGCTTTCATCAATTAATTATGGTGAGTGGTCGACCCGGGTACTTTTCGATCTTTCAAAGCTCTCCTTTTTGTGTTGTATTTGCTCGGGGCGAGCTGTCATTACTTGAATGTCCATCGTCAACCCAACACGAAAAGCATTCAACTGCTAGTGAATTTTAGTCCGATGGTGGATTCGTGCAGTAAAGCAAGGCAAAATACTGTTTGACCAACAACAGATTTGTTGTGTTTGTTTAAGGCATAAAAGAGCATTTAAGCGACAGTTAACTTTGTTTATTTTGTCTTGGGTTTGTAATATAAACATTGCCTGCAGTGCTGTTGTAGGTATCAGTTTCCTGTGTGCGGCCTTAAGGTTTTGTTATTGAAAAGATTGAAGTCAAATGAAGGTCATCGATACTAACATCTCGCTGTCTTCTTGAATCTTTACAGACTTTGCCATGGCAGCGAATACAAGTCTGACTGGAATTACCGCAAGGATTACTTCTACAATTTCCACTGTTCTAAGCGGTGGTGTTAACGTGTCCTTTAGAATTCCTTCACATTTGATCAACTCGACATCGCCACGAACTCTAATCGTATCTGTGGTGGACGCCGATTCACTGATTCGACTTCGAACCTTCAAAGCCAACATTATTCACCAAAACCTTACAGTACGACTCCCGTGCGACTTGTTTGATCATCCTGGCAAGTACGCCTTCACTTATAAGGTCGCTGAAGGTGGACCCAGTGGGAAACTAAACAAAACTTTGAACTTAAAATGGGGACGTATTGAGATAGAATCTCCACGAAATCACACCACACTCACTCGCTTCGGTTCCATTTGGGTCTATCACGATCGATCATGTTTGCCCAAATCACGGCGATACAGAGACAAAGTGAATCTTTATTACTTGAAAGGAAAACAGAAAGTACTGATAACTCATCGAATTGTGAGAAAAGTGAAAAATGGCAAACAGAGAGGACCACGGCAGAGAATTCGTATGGGGTTTAGTTGTGATCTCTTTGATACCGCACAAACTTTCTACTTTGAGTACATATCTGGCTATCATAACAGATCGTTAACCACAAGTAGGCCAGTCACAGTGCGATGGAGCAAGCATTCTCTTTATACACCAACCAAGACTATATTCCCGTGCTCCAATTCGTTTGTTGTTTCATTTAATGCACCAGAATGTCATAAGACTACTGATATTATAGCTGTGTACGAACAGAATTCGGGTCGGTACATAACACAACGGCCAGCTCTGCCGGGTCACACTGCAGTGTTTTTCCCGTGTACTTTATTCAAAGAATATGTCAAAGGATATTGCTTTCGTTATGTTAGCAAGACAGTATATGGTAAGGATCGAATACAAGCTTCACACTGTGTTTCTACGCTCGGCCCCGGTAAGTACCTATCAAATTGCCACCTTGTTCGAGTGACAGGAAGAATTAAATACGGATTTTATCGGACTGTCATTTAAGAATGTGTATTTTAGGGATTTGTCTGCGTCAAAATGCCAGAGTTTACATGGCTTATTGAAAATCAAAATAGTCCAAAGAAGGAGCGTCTTCTCATCCGTGTTTGTTTAGAATATTACTAGGATTATAAGATTATGTCTGTGTGTGGTGGGATGAGTTAAATTACTGCATAACGATGTGACGGGCATTAATTAAAAGAAAACATGCTAACACAATTATAAATCGATTATGCACCTCCTTAACAATCGATTAGCAATATTTACCTAACAATTAGTGAAATTTGAATGCCCTGAAGGAAGATTCTAAAACAACTTTCAAAGTTTACAATAGGGGGCAGCGTGAAATCCCTCCTCCTCGTTTAAAGAAGTCAAAAGGCCTGGATCAGCACAGTTAGTGGTTTCCGTTGCTGTTACTCCCTGGGGTGCTTTTAACAAGTCTGTTAGGTATTATTAAACCCAACACTATATAGTTTCGTAATTGGAGGGCTGAACTTTGGTGATAATGACGAACTGTTAATTGGTTTCTACGGAAATGTAAAAAAAATCTAGATTCGAAAAAGCGCAGCGCTGTTTAATCACTTTGGCTGTTCCTAATAAGATATTAGTGCTGTGTTGAATGTATTTAAGCCTATATTCCCAACGGGGGGAAATCGTAGATTGTCACACATAATAGACGGTGATGAAAACCACTGAGATCTAATATATTAATGACTCTAGTCTTGCTTTTGTAAAACTATGCAGCTCACTGGCAAAAAAGCTTAATGAGCTCTTTGCACTTCATATACCCTTGACATAGGTGCGTCAATCGCTTTTGTATTAAGCAATGGAATTTCTAATCCGCAGATGGACTTTTTTAAGATAAAAACTCATTTGAACAGTTCCTTGTGTAGTGGAATGCTGATTTGTATCTTCTTTTTTATATATCTTTTAATTTATTCTTCTAAATTAAGAAAATACCGTATTAATTAATGTACATTAGAACCCAGGCATTAAGAACTCCCAGGGAAGCCAAAAATGCCACGAGAAAACATTGTTGAAGAGAAAAAAACTTGAATTCAAGATAGAGACGTTTTAGATATAACAGTTCGCATTATTGGGGGCTGTATTAATTTATAATAGTAAGACTTGATTTGACATAGCGGAGTTTTCAAGACAACTAAGGTCGCATTAGTGGGGTTGGTATTGTAATAGTTTTACTGAATTAACTTTCTGTTTCCCACATTGCTGTACGTTTGACCTTATATCGCATTAAACTAACACAATTGCAACATTCATATCTCTGGAGTTTATCAAATAGAGGATTTTTTCACCAAATCCGGCTCACTTTCACATCGGTATTTTAAGTAGTATAAGGCATATTTTGGTTGTCTCCCGGAGTGAACATACGATGTCCTAAATGTAGGCCAAGGTTATGCCAAGGTTATGTTAACTTTCCTATAACAAAAGTAGGTTCTAGTTTCGAGGCAAGTACGTGTTAAGGATGACAGCTGTCAGAACAGATATGAAAAAATTATATAATATCATCATGAATATCATAAATATCTTTCTCGCAGACGCATAACGACGTCGGGATGTCTCAACCAAAATTATGTCCATAATCGGTAAAAATTAAATTACAACGGTTCTGTAAAGGCAGTTGTTTGGCAGAAAAGTGAGCAATTACCTGTGGCTACATTTATGCACAGTGATTGTACCAAGCGATTTAATCTGACATGCTAAAACACGCCACAGGGACGAATTATACAACTATCCTCGATCGTCGAATCAGAACACGTTCAGTTTTAACTTCCGGTTTTACTGCTAAGAAAGTTCTAGCAGCAGAGACTGAATAAAGTTTTCCTTTTTCCTACTAGAGAGAATGGGTGAGGTACATCGATACGGTTAACCCCAAAATAGCTACCAATCGAGGTTCAAATTTCTGATTATAGAACTAAGAGCAGTAAAGAGCCCTTTTGTTTAACCAAACACGGCAACCAAACTTGCTACCAAAACTTTAACCTCATGTTTTGACTGGTCGTTGGTTTCACTGCACTTTCCATAACGAATTCGAATCGTCTGAACATCCACTCTCCCCTCCCTCACGA
Source organism: Telmatactis stephensoni (assembly GCA_029948255.1). NCBI lineage: Eukaryota > Metazoa > Cnidaria > Anthozoa > Actiniaria > Isophelliidae > Telmatactis > Telmatactis stephensoni. Next base: position 8,104 of record JALIZF010001124.1, read on the forward strand.
CAGAACTTGAGGCTCACCCAAAAAATCTAAAATTGATCATACAAAGAGATTCAAGTATATATGTTTTATATGATACTGAAAAATTTGATATGGGAGAGGGGGGGGGGGGGGGAATCGGGTCTAATCGCGTACCCGACCACTCGGGAAATGTTGGCGACACCAAAGGATATTTTTAGACCATTTACAGAAAGATAGTGAGCTACCTTTCGTTGTTGTCCAGAAAACGCTATCCCAACGGTAATTCCGACAGCTGCTTTTAAACTGAAGTGCGATAGTACTGAATTTCAAGAGGGTGGCTTTTGTGAGCACAAAAGAAGTGTGGACAGACAGACAGTTAATGTAACGCATGATAAATGAAGCACTCAATTTTGCGTGACACGATAAGAAGTGCATACAGACAGTACATTAATTAATAGAGTGAACTAAAGTACTTAGTTGCGTGACATAATAAGTGAACGTAACCACTCTTACTTATGAATGAAATGAGGAATCCATAGCAAATCTATTTGATTTCATTATCAGTACAGCTGCCATGGTTGCGTGACATTGTAGAACTAGCCAGGTTGCGTGACATTGTAGAACTAGCCAGGTTGCGTGATATTGTACAAGTGGCATTTTAATGTATTCATTAAATTGTTTGACTGTTTTAGCAACCATTGTTGAATAGCCTTTCTTTATATCATAGTCTTCAATTGATTTAAAATCAAAATTTTATTTCAAAATTAAAAAAAGGAATCATTGAAAAATATATTAGCCTCTGTTCTTAATATAACTCTTCAGGATTTTTCTCTTTGGATTTAATTTAGAATGATAAAGTGCTTTTTATTTGTATCTTATAGCAACTATTTAAAAACTACTTTGCTAGCTAGGTTCCAATGGACAGCGTAATTCTCAGTAAAACCATCACTTTCAACTACGGTACCGTTAAATTGAAGTTTCAACTATTCTTATTGCTTCTCCTTCCTGACAGCCAGACAGCCAGCTTATGGCGCTTAAAAGGACCACTTATCAAAGCTGACAGCCAAGGCGTCTAATAGGCGAATACTCCTTATATACGCCGTTGTTGTCACTAAACACGTAATGATACTTCAAGCTGCAATTTCATATTTCATATGAATACATTAATTGTAATTTTATTTATTGCTTAATGAATATCTTTCTTTTTTTTCATTTTAATATCTTCAACTTTTTTGTAACGTAGTGTAAGATTTAGGGATTATTTGGCGCCTTTCGACATTATTCGACGACTTGTTTCTTATATTTTTTACTTAAGCTGATTTAAGTTGATCTAGTGTACAGAGAAAAAGAAAAAGAAAGAAAACGAAAAATACAAAAAATTATACCATTATATTTCGTATCAACAATAGAAACAACTTTCCGCCTCTTACAGAATAGCTACCAAAAAGCTGTTGTAAAAGAAATGTAGTTTTTTCCGTACCTTTTGTGGTTTTTGAGTTCAAAAGCCACGGGCCTTTCATTTTAAGATTTCTAGTTTAATACTACTTATGTCTCTATCTATCTATCCGAGATACGTGACCATTATAGACTAGATTCTGACGTCTATTGTTAACTTTCAGACAAATCTTTCTATGATGGTTGGACGTCGTGGTCATTTTGGAATCTTTGTTCGAACTCATGTGGCCAGGGCAGGCAGTATAGATATAGATTCTGTCTAAGCCTGACAACATCTCAAGACAAGAGCGGATCCTGTGTCGGAAGAGCTGTCATGTCTAAACCATGTGTATTAAGACCATGCCCAGGTATTTTAAAACTCATCTCATTTTTACTGAACTTAACTTGCTCGTTTAAACGACGAAAAATTGCCATTTTTCTTGTCAAGCTGCCTTGTTTTGAGCTTTTTTCTTGCCTTGAAAGACTTGTCAAGTTAAAGATTTGCTCGTGTAGACAGACAACAAGGAAAGCTTGACAAGTCTGTCTTCTGCTTCAGCAAGTTTTTCTTTACAAGGACAACGAACCAAGCTATCCGTCTACAAGAAAACATGCCAAGGAAAACTTGCTTGTTTTGGTGCGACGTTGTCGTTTAAAATATTTGATTGACAAAGAGCAACCAAAACTACAAAAAATATATTACGCGCAGTCGAGGTTACCGACAAAGCCGTGAACTATCTTTGCGCGCGAATTAGATTTGTGCACACAAGCATGTATAATGTATAAGTACATTGATTTTAGAATCTCGCAAAACATGCGCTTTTTAATTCACTAAGTATTTCAGTTACACTTGAAAACCTGAGATGACTTCAATAAAAGTGTTACACTTGTTTCTTAAGTATAGCTATTGTTTTGGCTCCCAAGAACAATAGATACACTTGTGAATTACACGTGTAAAAAGACACTCCTAATGATTGGGCACGAGCTAGATTAGGGCGCACGAACGTGTAAAATGGAAATACACTGCCTTTTTTTAAAGAATCTTCCAAAACATGGTCACGCGTTAAGTAAAGTACATAGTTTGAACTCTTGAAAAAATAACGATGTTAATCACGCGCGAACTGGAATTGTGCACCATAAGCGTGTACAATGTCAACTAACTTCAATTTGTCTCTCAGAGTCACGCAACACGTGTGCTTGTGGCTGTAGACTGACCGACTCCGAAGGCATGATTACGTCATCACCTCAGCTCTTCAAAAAACCTGGGCGTACTCAATGTACTTGGAGAATTAATGTCAAGGGAAGAAACCGCGTTAAGCTGTGGTTTGATGCCTTGAAGTTGGATGGCGATTCCATTTTCATCCGAGACGGCAATGATTCCAGTGCTAATTTATTGGCTAAAATAAAGTCTGATAGTTACGATGAAGCGATTTTCTCTACTGGTAACAGCATGTACTTGCATTATTATCACAATGGGAAATGGATTAATGGGACAAGACGAGGTTTTACTGCTTCTTATAAAATCGAAGGTAATTTACAAGTGCTATTAGCATTCTAAATCACTCTGGGTATAAGCCAGTTCAGAGTTTAAGAATCGTTTCTAATGCGCATGCAATTTTATCCCGAATTTCTCTAATTCTTTTGTTTAATTAAAAACAAAAAGAAGGTTTTAACGAAAGAGGTGAAATTTAGGGATAAAATCGCATGCGCACTGAAAACGATTCTTAAACTCTGAACTGGCTTATAGTGTTATACTAAAAATGGCGGGTTGAACAGTGGATGGACTCGCCTGCGTCACATCCGGATAAAACTCTCGTTTAGTTCGTCTGCATGACATCGATACGAATCGTGTTATCTGTTTGGCTGATTCGAAAAAAAGCTTCTGATTGGCTAATATAACGCTACTTGCCATTGGATATTCAATATCCAGTAGTACTAGGAAGCAGTCGCTTACGTCATGTTGGCGCGAATGAACATCCAATAAGAAACGGCGTTAGAATGATCTCCACGACTTAGGGCCCGTTCGCTTGATAGAAGGTGCCCTAGGTAGGGTGACCCTAGCTACCCGAGGTAGAGAAAGCTAGCGCTAACATGCAATTTTGAAGCCTGGGGGGGGGGGGGGGGGGGGGCTAGGGTTAGGTGTTCAATTACCATCGAGTGGTCGCTAACTTACACACACCAGTGGAAATCCGAGAACAACAAATCATGAATCTATTTCCCTAGGGATAGACCTACTCTTTCGTTTGACATGGGTTTATGTAAACAAAACTTGTCTCTACATGTAGGGGCACCCTAGGTTCAAGGTAGGGGCACCCTAACCCCTAGGGGCACCCTCGCTACCATGTGAAACGAACTGCGTAAAACAAAGGAGAAGGGAAACTTTTACCACCTAGGGTAACCCTACTACATAGGGGCACCCTCGCTCATGTGAACGGGCCCTAAAAGCTCTTAGAAAAAATGGAAGGACCAAGAGCTCTGCCGTCCGATTAATAATTCCATTCCAAACGTCAGAAGCTTTCAGTACATGATTTACGAATTCTTTGTGTTTATTTTAGAATCCAGACAAATGAAAGTCCTTGCAGCTCGACGACGAACTCTTGGGACGGCAGAAATCTCATTTCTTGCAATATTCATCATTGGGATAATCATCATGGGAGGACTATTGTTAATGGTGTTTCTAAAATTGCGCCGTCAGCACAACTACACTACGTCCAGCGGTAGTTCGACTACTTCTGAGTCCACGATACGCTCAACCGCAACACCACTGCCAATTGAAGACGAGACAACTGTCAACGGGGTTCAAAATCCCCATAAAGAAAAACGAAAAAAGTCATCCAAGTCTAGAACAAAGGGACGACAAAAACGAGACAGACCTAATGAGCTACTTTGCGAAGGAAATCCCATTCCTCGTTGCTCATGCGCAGCAGTTTCCGAGTTCGACTCCGCCTCGAATTCGTTAAGCGACGCTTCTCCACAGAGAAGAAATAGTGGTTTATATAGAACACTTGAGAGAACTCTTGAGCAATGTGACTGTCCTCAATGTTTGAGACAGCATGTGAATTTTCATGAACATTTTGGATCACCAGAAAAGAAATACTTTGGCGATTGGATGATAAAAGAAACATTTGTGGAGGACCAGAGACAGAACTATCGAAACTCTTTCCCCCAGTACGTATAGCAAGATACATATATATATATATATATATATATGTTATTATCAAATGTTATAAAAGTTAAATATTTAGAAAATATCAACAGTTCTATTTTGTCTTGCATACTTGCTTACATGACAGACCCAGTTCGCAGTGATTTATAAAATGTTTGGATTTAGATGTAGTGAAATCGATTGGATTTTTCTTTTGGGACACTCTAGTTTATCGCTCAAACGGTCAGCGGTCGCTCGTTCTTCTCAATCGAAAAACCGCTCACCGTGGTAATCCCCCAAAACAATAGGGCTGAGTGTGCCATGTCCTTTTGGTGTCCGTATTAAAGAAGTCCAACTCTGATTGAAATGTAATTTCAATTTGAAGAATATAGGACGAATCTTGCTTAGAAAAGCTTGAGATATTCGGAGAATAATTTTATTTGTAAGACATATATAGAACTTCAAACAGATGAAAAAATAATAGTTCAATCACCTAAGAGTAAGAATAGACGAAATATGAAGAATTATCTCTGTTGAGTTTTGTTAGGCGCTATAGTAGCATTAACTCTTACCTCTCTAAGAATTTACTACCGTTAAAGTTTGTAGGATATTCGAGAGTCGAGTTGTTCATATTGTATACTTATTGTGGTACATTTTTAAGAGACTACGAATTCGAGTTTTCTATGGGTAAATATTCAAAAACAGAAATAATTAGATTATGCATTCCGCTATCAATTTAGTTAGTAGTTACGTTAGGAATGTATCTTTGCTTTAATTCCATACCTTGGGAAACAAAGGTCTTACTCTCGTCGCTTCGCTCCTACGATCCAGGGTGTTTTTTTTTTTTTTTTTTTTTTTCTTCTTTCTTTCTTTCTTTCTTTTTTAAATTCTGCGATTGTTTGTTTTTTGTTGTTGTTTTTTTAGAAAATTATAAAAAGTTTTCAAAACTTTGTCGAAACTAGGGTAGGTTTTCCTGTACTAGTGTCTATTAAAAATAGACATATCGCCGTAACATGCCAATGAAATTTCAGCGTTTACAATAGACCACTGTAGCCGGTTTATAATAAAGAAAACTCGAATTCGTAATCTAAGTTTACGTTCAAACATCCTCGGGAATCACGAGGTATTATTCTGTCCCTGTTTGTTTGTTTTTGTTTGTTTGTTTGTTTGTTTGTTTGTTTTTGTTTGTTTGTTTGTTTGTTTGTTTGTTTGTTTGTTTGTTTGTTTGTTTGTTTGTTTGTTTGTTTGTTTGTTTTTTTCGCTCAGTCCAAGGAAAAATACATCTGAGAACATTGTCTGTTAGAACTTATCACGTTTTCTCAGTCTCTTTTCTGATATCGATTGGTCGACCTTTTTCACGCTGGCAGCAGAGTCTCCTAGTCCAGTCGCAGACTCTCTTTCTTGCCGCTCCAGGACTCGCGGAGAAAGAGAGTCCAGTATAACTTGCATGCGCATGTCAGCTTAGTGACCACGCGATCACCACTTTCATGTGGTGATCGCGTGGTTACAAATCCTAAATAAAGTCATCTAATGATTCAAGATGGCTGAAGAAGAAAGTGTTTTGTATACACGATATCAGTCTCATTTCGGAAAGCCATTTGTTGATTCAGTGAGCTATGCACTTGGAAAAACCAACTATAATCTTTTACCAAAGTTTGAGCAGTTACAGGCCATTTACGGATGGACAGTTGTGAAAGACGTATTTGTGAATTTTTCGATACGCATCACTACCACTACCAAACACTGACATTTGCATATTGCAAGCTCTCAAAACAACACTTTTTATCTGATTGGCTCATTTTGCACATGCGCATGCAAGTTATACTGGACTCTCTTTCTCCGCGAGTCCTGGAGCGGCAAGAAAGAGAGTCTGGGACTGGACTACAGAGTCTCCCTTTCTTCTCTCTCCCTAGGGAAGGTCGACCAGAATCACGTCAACCAATCAACATTTAGTATATGTAGACATATTATTATAACTGTAAAAATGTTGTCATAATGAATTTTGACATCCAGTACAAGCTCTAACAGACAATTTTCCAGGAGTATTTTTGCTGGAAGCGAGAAATTAACGAGCCACAGAATAATATTCCTAGGTTCCAGGGGATGGCTTTCCAAAGCTTTGAAATTAAATCGAAAATGAGATCCTTTAAATAAGTTAAAACTTCAAGAGATAAGCCATGACTTTTCCTTTGTTGTCAATTTCGCATAAAATAGAATCCATTATTAGGAATATGAAATTCTTAAGAAAATTTCTAGTAACATATGAATAGCAATAATTTAATAGCAGCTATCCAGTGTAAGACACATTTATGAGTGTGTATCTAGAATTATTTATTGAAGTGATTAACTCTGTCACTCTGCAGAGAATGGTTTCGTAGCACTGTAAATAAACCACTGACTTTGTTTATAATAAAGACAACTTTCTAAAACTTGAAGTAGTTGATGAAAACTTTCCAAAACTTGTTTGGTGCTCCAAACATTTGATGTCAGTTAAGCGCGCCCGACAGAAATAATTTCCCCAATGCTAGATTCTGATTCCATGCAACATCCCGGGGAGACACTAAGGCTATTTTTGGGTGTGCTACCCCCAGACCTGGGAGCTAAAAACCCGGCATACCCTGTCGGGCGGCACATACCCGTACAGCATATAAACGGGCAAACATTTACTGTCAATGAAATCAAAAACTGTTAGGGCACTTCACAGACTAGGGGATAGTTATCGATAACGAGCTGTTATCGATTACTATGACGACGACACGGGTGAAAACGCATTGCGCATACTCGGAAGTTTTAAATAAAATCATTGGAGGTTTAGTAAAAAAAAGTTAAATGCTTATCTTTTCCTAAAAGGTTGCTTTAGTTGTTCTCTTTCCCTGGTCCAAATAATACCCGAGAAATTCGCATGGTATCACGACAGTTGAATCGACGGTACTTCTATTTGTAAACACGAACGCGTCCACGAATTCCCGCCGAATTTTCGATCATGCGCAGTGCGTTTTTCACCCGTGTCATTAACGACGATAACTATTTGTTTGTATCTCTTGCATAACTGTAAGTGTTTTCATACAAAATTTCGATTTTTGAAAATTCGTATCTCCTTGATTTTTCAACTGATATCCTTCAAACTTCACAGTTTTACTGATTTTGATATGCTCTTTCCAGCTATGGTCATTGTTTTTAAGTTTGGGAACTTTTGGAATTACATGAAAAAGCCGTTAGTATGAAATGACTGTAGCAATTCACAAAATACGTCATTTACACGTATAAGATTGCAGAATACGTCTTGGTCACAGTCATATTCGCATTCAGCATGAAAAATCAGCTTAGAATAGTTATGTTACCAGCCTCTACCCCAAAATGCCTAAGCATCAATGATTTATGAGCGTCAATCTGGCAATCAGGAGCTACACTGTTCTTGATAAGGGAAGGGCAAAAGGAGGAAGAGCCTTGTATTGACCGATTCGAAATATGGCGGCAAATTTGAATAACTATTGTTCTGGACTGACTAGCCTCGTGTTCACGTGGAAACACAAAAGCGTTTTCACATGTATGAAAGGCTAGTCAGTATAAAACAATAGTTATTCAAATTTGTCGCCATATTTCGAATCGGTGTATAAACTAATAAAAGTTTTAAAGCAAAAAGAGTTCGCCAGAACAATAGAGGATCCCCAGCCACCAGGGCTCTTGAATTCATGACTAGTGTTTCGTAACACATGGCAGTCAAACGTCTGCGCATGTGCGAGATTTCGTGGGCGTACCTGTGCATGCCTTGATCACAGGAATCCCCAGCAATTTTTAGAAATTTTCTTTAGATTTTTAGCCTGGGTACGTGCAATCAAGAAAGTACTAGTAGCAAAAGGCAAACGACAGAATATACTAAAATGTTCTTAGAGTGAGGTTTTAGTAACTAACTTTGGCTTCTATGCCTTGTGTTTCGTCGGCAAAGTCTTTTTTGTTTCACTGCCAAATGCTTACTTGGGGAAACGTTTGATAAGGCGCGCATGCGTGTTGTGGTGGTGTCTTTTCGCATCAATCCTAAAGGTTTAGTACTTGGGGTGGAATCATGGCCTTTCCATGGCTTTTGTTGGCCTGAATAGAAAGATTCTATTTCTTCAGAGTTTTAGACTGAAGAACAAGGACACAAAGCAAGTGATTAAGTCCCATTAGTAACTAAAGGTACAAAAATCGATATATTAATTGTTGGAAGTATTATTTCTGTAGTACACTCTTTGTGAAAGTCACTCGCCCAATTCTTACCTTTCTTCACAGTTTCGTTGTTTCATATATATATGATTCTACTCAAGCAAAAGTGCAAGCAACATATACGCAGACTCATACATTAGTGTCCTGCAAAGCTTGTCCTCTTTAACATGCACACTTATGTGATAAATGCGATATGCGTTATTAACAGTTTGGGTTTCCTGTGGTTTTCTTTGATAGATTTATCCATATAAAATGGCCATTAATCAAAGAATCAAAATATAAGGTAAGACACCTCGACACCGTGGCAAAACGATTGCGCATGCGCGTATTTCTGCGGGCTTCCGAGCTTCCGCATCTTGACCACAGGAATCCCAAGCAATATTTTTACAATTTTTATCAATAGATTTTCCCATATCATATCTTTGAGCTCGACTTTGAACATTGGTGTAAGCAGGAAAGTACTAGGTGTCAGACTTGTCACCCAAAGAATTGATTGCGGTATGCCAAGCACGTGAAAGTGCTCAGATTTTATTATGAAATAAAGTACCGTGAGGTCACTATCTTTGATATTTTCAGTTTTGCCTTTGAATCCTGGTTTTAATAGTACGTCATAAGAGAAGTTTGACCAGAAGATATGACCAGAGTTATAATTTTACCACTCTGTCTAATCACTGTATTTTCGCCTCGATTGCTAAAAATAATATTTGCAGTGATTTGTTACGGGAAATTATATATTCAACTGGCCATAACTTAAGGTGACTCAATAGAAATTCAGGAGGCATTCGGCCTTGACAGACTTTTGGTCACAACTTTTTAGAATCGTGTTCAATTTCAATAGCTTTTTAGGAACTTTTACTCCACTATCCAGCTACACACTGGCCTTAAGCAATTTTGTTGAAGAGAAATATTTTTGGAGTAATTTCAACAAAACCTGACCCCACTGTTTAGAAATGAACCAGTCTATATTAAAATTTTATTGGTATAAATGGATGAAACACAGGGAATCAAACTACAATGAATCAAACTTTAAGCTCAGTGAGTTGCACAAAAATCGTCGGAATAGAAATGCGAGAACAATTGCCGCCAAAAGTGTACCCCAAAAGTGCGCAAAAATCATCATGAATCTTAAAGCACCCCTTGTACTCTGAGAATAACAACCGACGAACCTCAAATGACAACAAAAAGGTAACTTAGTGTCCGCCTAATAAACGGTGTAAAACGGATCGCCCACAGTACAAGCCGTTAAAAAATATAAGCAATGTTTATAATGTTTATAAAACACTGAAAATGGTCAAAATGTTTGGACGCACTTTAAAGCTAGAATTGGAAAAATTCTGTAGCGAAGCTGCTGTTTTAAGGTGGCTCGACTGGGTTTTGTTTGAGACGCACCTCCACTGTTTGATCGCAAAATGCGTCGCGGAAAAAAACCTAATTTCAAAAAAAAATTCCACAACAAGTCTAGAGATAGATTAAAGTTTCTTTTGACGTTTAAATCATTTTGATCGGAGTTTTCAATAACTTATAGTGGCGCCATGGCGATTTTCATAAACCTGATTTTTTGGAAAAACTAGAGTTTTGTACAAAACCGCATTTATTGGTTCATAAAATCGGGATCAAGTTCTGCACTCTTACTCAGCTTCAACGATTTCTATATGGAAGCGTTTTTGAATAAAACGCGCTTGAACTTTTACGCATCAAAAAAGTAAACAATTTCAAGCATTCAGTTTACTTGGCCGAAAACCTTACTTTTAGGTCTCGGAAAAAGCTTTTTTTGAGCTCATATCGTGGACACATTCAATAACTGTTCGTTTGGAAAAGTAGAACAAAATTGCGCCGCACGATTTTGAGAAATATGAATTTAGGTCAAGTTGATAGAGGTGCGCCTTTTCATCTTTTGTTTATCATTTCACTTATCTTTATAAAAAGCTAGAAAACTTAAGATTCGCTCGATGTTTTTTTTTTCTAACTTCAGTATCAGCATTTTCACCAAGTTTTTTCTTAATCCTACACATTTCATGGCCATTGAAGCATTGTAAGATATCCAAAATAAATTATAAAAACGTAAATTTTTAGGCCTCTTACTTCGCGTTGACGATGTTTTGGTCGTCAAGCATCTCCATTGTCCAGTTTTTTTTTTGAACTTGTGAATTCCGATTCCGCTTGTTGCACTCATCCTTTGTTATTTTAATACAAGCCATTGAAATTGCTGTTTCAAATTATCATACTCGTAGCCACTTGGAAGGTTTACAAAAGGCAAACAAGAGTGGCATATATCGGAATTCACAAGTTCAGGAAAAAAAAACTGGACAATGGAGATGCTTGACGACCAAAACATCGTCAACGCGAAGTAAGCGACGGTAAACGACGGTACTGAGTTTTGTTTTTGTACACAACATAGATCTGGAGAAATAAATTTTATAAAGTACGATATGCTGCACAAACGCTTGAAACCAGATTTCTTGCGCTTTTGTTTTGAATGCAAATGACTGCAATTCAAGAATTTACATCTTTGTCAGGGGAGTGCCTTGGGAGATGAGGTGGCCCTAAATTCATCCTTTATTTAATTTTCTAAAGCCGATTCAGTGATGCTTTCATAAACACGGCCACCTCATCTCCCATGACTAACTAATGTCCACCCTCCTGACAAAGGTTTGCATTCTTGAATTGCAGCTCATTTGCTGTAGAAGATTATTTATTAATTATTGATTATTGATTGATTGATTGATTGATTTATCTATTTATCTATTTATCTATTTATCTATTTATCTATTTATCTATTTATCTATTTATCTATTTATCTATTTATCTATTTATCTATTTATCTATTTATCTATTTTATCTATTTTATCTATTTTATCTATTTTATCTATTTTATCTATTTTATCTATTTTATCTATTTTATCTATTTTATCTATTTTATCTATTTTATCTATTTTATCTATTTTATCTATTTTATCTATTTTATCTATTTTATCTATTTTATCTATTTTATCTATTTTATCTATTTTATCTATTTTATCTATTTTATCTATTTTATCTATTTTATCTATTTTATCTATTTTATCTATTTTATCTATTTTATCTATTTTATCTATTTTATCTATTTTATCTATTTTATCTATTTTATCTATTTTATCTATTTTATCTATTTTATCTATTTTATCTATTTTATCTATTTTATCTATTTTATCTATTTTATCTATTTTATCTATTTTATCTATTTTATCTATTTTATCTATTTTATCTATTTTATCTATTTTATCTATTTTATCTATTTTATCTATTTTATCTATTTTATCTATTTTATCTATTTTATCTATTTTGTTTTGTTTTGTTTTGTTTTGTTTTGTTTTGTTTTGTTTTGTTTTGTTTTGTTTTTGTTTGTTTTGTTTTGTTTTGTTTTGTTTTGTTTTGTTTTGTTTTGTTTTGTTTTGTTTTGTTTTGTTTTGTTTTGTTTTGTTTTGTTTTGTTTTGTTTTGTTTTGTTTTGTTTTGTTTTGTTTTGTTTTGTTTTGTTTTGTTTTGTTTTGTTTTGTTTTGTTTTGTTTTGTTTTGTTTTGTTTTGTTTTGTTTTGTTTTGTTTGAAAAATGATTTGAAATATTATACTATATATACTATATATATATAATATTAAAGTAAATTAGATATACATTATAGAACACCAATGTTTACTCAGTTTTATATTTTTTTCCAAATTTCTTGTATTTGTTTTCATATTATGTCATTAGTTTTTATATTTTACTCTTTTATATATTTTTAGTACATAGTATATTTAGGATATATATATAGGATATATTTTAATGTTAGGAGGGCCACAAGTTTATCAGTGTCAACTGTTTGGTGTTACCCTCAGAAAATAAAGTTGGTTATTATTATTATTATTATTATTATACTGTTCGTACTGTATCTGATCCCCATTTCAAATGCCCTTTACAAACTTGAAAACATCACATGAAAAACAAACTCACATATATGAAACTGTAATTTCTTTTTCACTGCTACGAAATTTTCTGTTTTAATACGCTTACTACGCCTCTACACTTACTATGCTTACTACACTCACTACGGCTACTACACTTACTACGGCTACTACACTTACTACGGCCACTACACTTACTACGGCTACTACGCTTACTACGGTTACTACACTTACTACGCCTACTACGCTTACAAAGGCTGCTACAGCTACTACACTTACTATGCTTACTACACTCACTACACTCACTACGGCTACTACAACTTTCTGTAGTCTCAGAAGGTCCAGACGTTTATCTGCTAAATTGTCCATAAGAGAAGGAATTCTTAAGCGACACAGAAAAAGCGTGCTAAAACACAAATTTGCTTTCCTAAGTTTCATTGTCCGTAGTCTGTTTTCTGAAGTGTATTATCTTCGATCTAAATTTTCGAGCTCCTGTTATGTACTCGGTCCAGTTCTCCAGACAAAAAGCACACACGTCCAACCGTAGTACGTAGTCGGTGTATCTTAAAGTCCCTACTTACTACACTTACTACGGTTACTACATTTACTACACATACTACACTTACTACAGTTACTACAGTTACTACGGTTACTACGGTTACTACACCTGCCACTGTTACTACACTTACTATGGCTACTACACTTACTACGGCTACTACACTTACTACGGCTACTACGCTTACTACGGTTACTACACTTACTACGCCTACTACGCTTACAAAGGCTGCTACAGCTACTACACTTACTACACTTACTACGCTTACTACACCTACTACGCTTACTACACTTACTACGGTTACTATGCTTACTACAGTTACTACAGTTACTACGCTTGCTACAGTTACTACGCTTACTACGCCTGCTACACTTACTACGGTTACTACACTTACTACGGCTACTACGGTTACTACACTTACTACGGTTACTACATTTACTACACATACTACACTTACTACAGTTACTACACTTACTACGCTTACTACGCTTACTACGGTTACTACACCTGCCACTGTTACTACACTTACTACGGTTACTATGCTTACTACAGTTACTACACTTACTACGCTTGCTACACTTACTACGGTTACTACACTTACTACGGCTACTACGGTTACTACGCTTACTACACTTACTACGGTTCATTTACTACACATACTACACTTTTACAGTTACTACACTTACTACACTTACTACGCTTACCACAGTTACCACGGTTACTACACTTACTACGGCTACTGAGCTTACTACACTTACTGCACTTACTGCAGTTGCTACGGTTACTACACTTACTACGCTTACTTCGCTTGCTACACTTACTACGCTTACTTCGCTTGCTACAGTTACTACGCTTACTACACTTACGGTTACTGCGCTTACTACACTTACTACAGTTACTGCGCTTACTATGTCTACTATACGTACCGACGGCCACTGCGCTTACTACGGCTGACAAATTGTATACATGTTAATCAGAGAGCTCCTGGGGTGTGAATGAATAATTAGCATACAGAGTGTCGAACGTAACTGATCGACTACCTAGTACAGCCAGAGTTAGTCTGGTTATTTTTTTTTTACACAGGCTAGAGACGTTGAAATCTTGATACTGGATATAACATTTGCCAAACAAAATCAGCGAATGATCTTATTTTTGAGGTAAGTATGTATGTATGTATGTATGTGTATTGAAGTTTTAAATTTTCTACTAAAATGTAAATTTTTCACTCTTTCGTGTCGATGCCGCGTATGTGGCGTATTTCCCAGTAAAACATTCGTGTCTATAAAATAAATTAGCAGATTTGAACAGCAGCAAATATAGAATTTAGTTTAATTTTCGTACACTTTGGAAAAGAAAAACTAACTCACCACAATCCTTTCAGTTCATTGCAATACATGGTCAGTCAAGGCTAAAAGCTCAAAAAGGGCGAGCATACATTGAGATGTGAATTAACGTATTCATAGCTATAAACAACTGTTCGAATAATGATCTAATATAGAAATTAGGTACTACCTTATAGCGGAGCCCATTTAAATACAAAAAGTTAAATATTTTGTTTTTGAGGTTTTTGATTCAAATGAATTGGGCTTCCTGTGGTAATATTCGATTTGTTGAAAAAGTTGAAATGTAAATTACTGAGGGACAAAACAAAACAGTTGCTCTTTATTTATTTATTTATTTATTTATTTATTTATTTATTTTTCCTTTCTATTCTGGGGAAAGAATTCCAAGGCTTACAAACAACAAAAACATTGAAAATAATAACATATAAATAACAAACAAAATGTAATCAAATGACGGGCAAACAAGTGACTTGCGATCTTGTGTACTTGATTAAGCAGATTTGATCCGGTTCAGCGTGCTTTTGATTAAGTATATTAAGTATCAGACCGAAGGCCGAATAGAGATTTTCGTTTTAGCGGCACAAATTGTCGGTAAAATGCGGGCTGCGGACTGTTTGCGGACTCCTATTTTTAGCATTGAATGTCATTATTTTGTCAATCGTCAATCAACGTCCATAGGTTAATAAATGAAGTTCATAAGTTAAGGCGAAATTGTTAACTACAAAGTTCACTGTTCGTCGAGTCCAGAGTCGCCAGTTAGAAATGTTATAACAAGATGCTCAATGGAGCGCCAACTTTGGTACTGTTGCAGCCTGGACGCCTCGATAGAGCAGCGGGCAAACCGAAACATAGAGAAGAGAAAGAGTGGATCAACACCCGAAATGTATCTTAGGGACTGAAGGCGGTATAGTTTCGTTGTAGGTCTGGCCTTATACTGTTCACACGTTTGTAATTTCTCTTGAAGGTCACAAAAACGTTTGTTACATCTTTTACATGCGTAAAACCTTTGAAGTTGTTACTTTTCTCCCTTAAAAACCTAGACGCATCAATGTGAAAGGGGTCACAAGGAGTTATTTTGGACATGCTGTTCAGAGATATGTACGTACTTTTCCCTGTTCTCCGCGCGAAATGAACATAAATTCTGATGTTTGGAAAACAAAAAACAAACACACAAACAAACAAAAAACAGCCATCGTTTTGTAACTGAGTGACGTCAAAATACTTTCACGCAAAGTGTAAGTAAAACTCTGTAACTCCATCTGAAATTTTTTGAGTCAAAAAAGTTTTTGCTGCAAAGATATAGTTAAGATTTTAACTTCAGATGATGTCCTCCGATTTGGGGCAAAGAGGGAGCCGACGGTTTTGGTAGTGTCTGAATGGGGGATCGCGATATCAGTTAAAACACAAACTTTTCCGTTGTTTATCAGTTATCAGTTAGCTCAAAGTCGTACTCTTAAGGGCAAACATGTTTTAGTCAGTAAAGCGCTTGGTGTCTCAAGAGTTATTTGAATACTTTGGCCGGCTAAACCACAGCAAATTCGCGTAGCAAAAGTTTTTTATTCAAATAACATGTAATAACCATTTTACATATTTCTTTTATTGACGATGATTGACGATATTGACAAAATAATGATATTCAGTGCTAAAAATAGGAGTCCGCAAACAGTCCGCAGCCCGCAGCCCGCAGCCCGCAGTCCGCAGCCCGCATTTTACCGACACCCAGTTGAAATAATTGAATAAGGTATATATTTGTATTTTATCTTTGTTTGTTCTTATCACTTTGTTGTTGTTTTATTTCTAGCCTACATTAATTTAATAAAACGACAAATCAGTGGATAGTTCTTGTCTTTTTGCGCAAAAGAAATACATAAACTTATAATTTGAATCTCTAGAGGGTTACATACTCGTATCAACTCAAACTCAAACATCAACTCAACTGAAATGTATGAAAAGGCACAAATACATTGTTTTGACGTTTATGTCAAGAAACAATAATATATTGTTTCTACTCTTTGAGATGATCACTGTCAAGCTACTCTTCTAAATAGCAAACGCCATCTGTTTGTTAGAAATGCGCAGGTTTGCACAACGACAGGTAAAAATGGTCTCTTATGGCGAAAAACATCAGAAGTCGATCGGTGCACTTTCAAACAGACGATGGCGTGCTCTATTCTTACTCGGGGGCAAGAATAATGAATAATGAATAACGATTTGAGAATGCTTTGGAATAATGAATTATTGAAACCCGAGGAATAATGAATAATGCATATGACAAGATGAAAAAAGAATAATGAATAACAGAAAAATAGAAAAAGAATAAGGAATAATGGGAAACAGTTAAATGATGGATTCTTGAAAAAACATGTTTGGGAATAATGAATAATGGTAGTCTAATTATTCTGCTTCGAAATTCTTACGCGAATCTTTCGAAGTCGTTCCCTGTTGGCGTCCCTTGTCCTTTGATTTCGAGCAATAAGCCGAGGCCTGACTAAAGGCCTTATTTATATATGATAATTAGTCTTTCATTTCTTCCTCCGCCCAAAAACCGCAGACCGCGCCAGCAACGTAGGCTACGAATATTTTGCATAACTAGCCGTTTCTAATAGAAAGTGAAATGCTGCGAGCAGAAAACAGCTGGTGTATCTACGTTAGCAGAACTGTTCCCCTAAAACTCACGAAAGTACACCGCTTTGTCTGATATATCAAATCTCCTGTGCGTTGTGTGACGAACACTGCTAGTTGACCTTCCGTATTGGACTTCAGTACAGAACATAATTCCGTCCAGGTTCAGTGTCGGACACACATAGTTCAAAATATTTAGCACTTTGAGTAAATTAATTTAAAAAAATTGGGGTAGCTCATCACCCTTCCTCGCAGCCAAGTGCTGAATTACGAAGGGCGCAGCTCAACGTGATCGAGTCGAAGGTTTACAAGGGTGCTTTCATTACGAGACAATATACGACCCATGTCTGCGGATCACGGAGATCACGGTTTTTGAATAGCGATGGCAATGATTATAAAACTAACTGACTACGACAACACAAGTTTTAGAAATGTACAAGTACATTTTATTCACTGAAATATATTGCTTTTTCAAACAATCACAAACAGTGTTAGGAATGATTATAAAACTAATTGATTAAAGTTTGTTTAGTTAGTAAAGGATGTGTATCGCTCCCTGGCAGCTATAAAAAGAGTGCTTAATATCTGACACATAATTTGCCTTGTAATGTATAGAGAATGCATAAATATATGTGGATTTAACTGAACTACTAAGAGTAGTCTGCGTAAAGAAAGCAAAATTTCGATTCACCAAAAATTTTAGCGATATCGTGTGGCTTTCTAAAGAGATTTTACCTCTTTGAAGAGGAGAACATTGGAATGCAACTTTATATCGTCTTGCTTCGATCGAGCGTACAACGCGGCGATGAAAAACTCATAAAAGGACATTGTCTTTCCTGAGAAATATCACTAAACAGTTCATGACCTTGCTGAACACTTCCACGAATACAAAGCAGGATTCAGTGGATTCCCGGGTATGATAAATCTGAATAACAACGACAACTTAGCTAGAAAACAAAGACTCCAATCGCGTGGTCAGCGATCATTCCAAGCATATTTGGATGACGTCACAAATCATCGTTCGCTACATACATATACATACGTGCCTACCAAGAATCGAGTTCAGAGCTGGTACATAAACATGCCGCGCATGTGCAAGATTAGTGTCGCTGCTCGCTTCGCTCGCAGCAATTATTTCACCTACGGCAGACGAGTTGAAACAAGGAATTGCAATTTTGAAAAAAAAAAGTGTTCTAATCAATAATTCCATTAAATTTTTATTTTGATGACCAAAAGCAACAAAAGCGATAATGTAACCTTACCCTCCTCCATGAATTCCGTAACCGAGCAATTAAAAGAGTCTCATTAATTCATATCATTGGACTATTCTCTTTTATTCTTTCTCTTATCGTATATCAGCACTCAATAGAGCTTTTCCGTTCTATGGCCTTACAAATATGTAAAATATCAATTCATGACCTTATGTATGCAAATAATCCGTGTACCTTATGGCCATTCAACTTTTTGATAAATAGAATATTCAAATAAAGAAATTTTGAGCTCAATTTTCAATTTTCAAAACAATGAAAATTGAAATTTGGGTTCACTTTTTCACTTTTCAATATTTAAATTTGTTAAACTCCGTAAAAATGAAAAAGTGACAAACTTGACCTCACCATGGGAGAGGTAAAAGATAAGTTATTTAAACCCCAGACTTCTCGCCGCCGGTTACATAATCTGCATGAATGGCCAACTGGGTGCGTACAGTTGTTTTGCCTGAGTTTTTGATAGTAAATAAATGTTTCGCCTTAAACTGCAAAAACTTGTTTTAATCGATTCGAGTCGATTCGAGCATGGACATTAGAGGGCAGACAAATGAGCAAAATATTTTCACTGAACCAAACTGACACTTGATATAGAGAAACACCACTCAGAAGGGAAAACTGAGCACGTAGCATGCAGACAAAAAGATATGCCGTTACTTTCCTTCTTCTGGAAATCATATGTGTATATACTCTTCAATTGATGTTTATTTCCTGACGTTTTAGGCAAAACACCAAGAAGTGTCACGATTTTCTATCAAAAACGCAGATCAAAAACCCCTAAATGCTCAGGCGGCCATTTTTAATTCATGCAGATTATGTAACAAGCAGAGAGAAGTCTGGGGTTTAAATAACATATCTTTACCCCTCCCATGGTGAGGTCAAGTTTGTCACTTTTTCATTTTTACTGAGGTTAACAAATTTGAATATTGAAAAGTGAAAAAGTGAACCCAAATTTCAATTTTCATTGTTTTGAAAATTGAAAATTGAGCTCAAAATTTGTTTATTGGATTATTCTATTTATCAAAAAGTTTATTGCCAACAGGGTTTTATTGTTATTAATATGGTTGCGGAAATACCCGCATCTTGACACTCTTTTTTTGATGCTTGATGTCAGTCCTCAGACTGTTTCTGCACTGATCTTCCAAGGTATAATTGTTTTATGGCGCCATTTTCATTTACAAATTACGTGGCCTACTAACCGAGAGTGGAATTCCATGAGAAATACTTGGCCCGAATTTCCTAATGCAGTAGGGTGTATAGATGTCACGCCACACGAAATCTACACTCCATCCACTGAACCACAGAGGAACTTTTACAGCGGTCACAGACATTATCACCTATTGAGCACTCAAATGATTTGCGACAACAACGGGCATATCCGTTTCCTGCAAAGTGGATTCCTGGGAAGCACCCACGACCGCCAGATTTTTCGTCTCATGGCAAGCATTGGGCCTGGTACCAACCATGATCTACCTCCCGGTGTTGTACAAGTACAGATAAGACGCCTTAGAACTAACAGAGAGAGGAGAAAAGCACAAAGATTCAATCAACGTAAAAAATTGACGTTTTCATCAAGCAAAATCTGGAGACATCCTCGCTGGTTTCAGTCTGTGATATCTGAGTGGTGTACGTTTTTGGCTGAGAGGCACATACGGCACTTTATGAATCTTCAGTTTCAGAAGAAAAAAATGTTTGACGTTACCATAAGATGATCAAAGCCCTGTAAATTCCAATTCTAAACAGAAAATTTCGCGTCAGTGAAAAAGAAATTAGAGTTTCATATATGTGAGTTTGTTTTTCATGCGGATGTTTTCAAGTTTGTAATGGGCATTTGAAATGGGCATCAGATACAGTACGAACAGACGCGTTATTGTTTGCTTGGTACAATGAAATTGTTGTTATGCAAATGTAATACTTGATGCGTCGAATGCGTCAAAAATCTCGCTATTATGAGAAATCTCTATTATGAGAAATCTCTATTAGACCTTTGTGCCGCAACTTCGTGCATCTTGAAACAAAGAACTGCATCGTAGAATGTGCAGAATGTGAACTTCTTTTGTTTGAAATAAAACTTCCCTTTGTCTTCCAATCAAGAAGACAATAAGGTGGCTCAACTGGGTTTTGTTTGAGGCGCACCTCCGCTGTTTGTTCGCAAAATGCGTCGCGGCAAAAACCCTAATTTCAAAAAAACCTTCCACAGCAAGTCTAGGGATAGATTAAAACCAAAAATTATGCCTTTTATCTCGAGTCATTACATTATCCATCAGTTAACATAAGTGTCAGTTACTATTGTAATCTCTAAACCAATCACGCGCGAGGGGCGGTGACGGCTAAGGGTTTACTAGGTGTTTCAAGATAATAATAATAATAATAATAATAATAATAATAATAATAATAATAATAATAAATAATAAATTCAAACCAGAAACTACAAATTTCATTACCTAGTAAATATTTATTTACCGTTTTCATTGCATTCTTTCTAAGTTTTTTTATATTTAGGAATTTTGACCGTTAGTTGTTTGTTTTTTGTTTGTTCGTTTTTTGTTACTCGTTAAATTTGAAACCTGCACGAGCATAACTGACTGTTGAACTTGAGCGCGCGCAACCAGTCTTAAGATAAAGAAATTACTCGCGCTGTGCGCGCGATGGATGAAACCACTCTTATTGAAGAGCTTAACGGCGTAGTAGTTCCAAACAAAGACGGACAAGCTTCGCTCGACAGAACCATTGTGGAGCCCCAGACAATGCCCTGTCGTCACACTACTTCTGGGAGCAAGAATCAAGCAAGGAAAGTTAGAAGGAAATGGGACGTTAAAGAGAACAAGACGCTCATGGAATGTTATTACAGAAGTAAGCCAAACATCAGAGGATACAGAGCAAGAATGCACCAAAAAGTGGACGGACATGGGAATGCCAACGGTATCGGAACAGAGACTTGCTGACTAAGTACGATGTATCAAAAGAAACAAATGGCTATCAGATGTGCAACTGAAATAAATCGAAAGAGAAATTACATCAGAGTATCAGGTAGAAGCCAATGTCAACATGGAAGTGGAAGTCGAACAGCAAATACAACAACAAAGTAACAACACAGAATTAAATGATACAAACCAAGAACATTTTGTTGAAACTGACCAGGAATTGGGCCCGGAAATAGAACAATGGAAGATGGATATAAAGGGAAAAATACTATTAGAGATGCAGTCAGAGAATAAGAGGAAGATTCCAGTTCTACGAAATGTAGATCATAGGGTTCTCTCACTGGAAGTAAGTAAGGTTGACGAAGTCCTCGAACTTATACCAACAAACAGCTTGAAAGAAACCAACAACCTTATACATGCAGCTGCAACGATTGTCTGTGAAAGATTAGGTATATCGAGCACTGAAACCAGAAAGAGAAGAAACATACCACCATGGAAATTCAGATTAACAAAGAAAGTAGAGGAAATGCGAAGAGACCTGAGCAGACTTCAGTCTGTAACATCACAAGAAAAGAAACCCTCTGGTAGACTTGGTTACCTCAACACCAAATACAGACTGCACAGGACGAATGTAAAGGAAGTGATAGAAAATCTCAAACAAGAAATAAAAGCCATAACAACAAAGATAAGAAGATATGAGAATCGTGTCCGACAGTTTCAACAAAATAAACAGTTTCGAACCAACCAGCGACGAGTTTATCAAGAACTCAATGGCGAAAACGCAAGGAATGATGATATGGATTTGCCTGATAAAGAGGAAACGATGCGGTTTTGGAATGATTTATGCATGGGAAAACCGGTCAACCACAATCAAAACGCGGAATGGTTGAACGACATCAAAGACGAGGTTACTGGGAACGTTGAACAACAGAATGATGTAAGAATAACAGCTGCAGTGATCAAGAAACAGATTAAGAAATTACCCAAATGGAAAGCCCCTGGCCCAGACGGAATACATGGATTTTGGTACAAGCACTTTGAAAGTCTTCATGATAGAATTGCCTCACAAATGCAACACCTTGTAAGCAGTGGGAATGTAGAAACCTGGATGACTAAAGGAAGAACAGTTCTCATCATGAAAGACAAATCCAAAGGCACAAACGTGAAAAACTACCGACCAATGACGTGCTTGGCAATTCTATGGAAAGTCTTGTCTGGAGTTCTGGTAGATAAAATCTATGACCACCTTGAAAAGACAGGATGGCTGTTACCAGAGCAAAAGGGATGCAGACGACGATCAAGAGGAACGAAAGATCATGCAGAATTGTAGAAAAAGAAAGAAAAATCTTGCAATATCATGGTTAGACTATCGCAAAGCCTACGATTCTGTCCCTCATTCGTGGATCTTAGAAACTCTGAACTTGTTTGGTGTCGCAAGGAATATCACAACCTTCATCGAAAACAGTATGACAACTTGGAGAACAGAATTGACCATACATGATAAACGATTGGCAATGTTTCAATAAAACGAGGGATTTTTCAAGGCGACTCATTGTCACCCTTGCTTTTCATCATAGCTATGATCCCGTTGACATTGTCTCTCAGAAAGCACAAAGCTGGCTACCAGGTGAAGAGAAACAGTGGCGTCAAGGTAAATCACTTGCTGTACATGGACGATCTAAAAGTATATGGCAAAAACTATGAAGAACTCGACTCTCTAGTAAACACAATAAGAATCATAAGTACTGACATCCATATGCAGTTTGGAGTCGATAAATGCGCTGTTTTGCATGGTCATGAAACGTGGCAAGATTCAACACACCGATGGAATACAGCTGCCAGATAATGAACATATCAAACAAGTTGAAATAAAAGAAGGATACAAATATCTTGGAATTTCACAAGCAGACGACATCAAGCACCAAGCAACGAAAGATAATCTAAGGAAAGAATACATACGAAGGCTGAAAAGGGTATTATCCTCAAAGCTAAATAGCCGAAATATGATTACAGCCATCAACGCGTGGGCAGTTCCAGTTTTGCGATACTCAGCTGGAGCAATCAACTGGACACAAGAGGAACTTAAGATCATGGACAGAAAGACGAGGAAACTAATGACAGTGTATAAAGCTCTACACCCAAAGTCAAACACTGCAAGACTCTACCTTCCAAGAAAAATCGGAGGAAGAGGACTCGTAAGCATCGAGGAATGCATTGAAAATGAAAAGAGAAGCTTAGATGATTACATGAGGAAGAGTGATGAAGAAATACTGAAAATGGTGAGTGATGAGAACAACTTATCTGAACCGAATGAAAGTGCAAAGGAGTACAAGTCAAGAAAATACGAAGCGAAGATCAGCCAATGGAAAGAGAAACCACTTCACGGACAGTTTCCAAGAGACATTGAAAGTGTGGATCAGAAAGAAACTTGGAGATGGCTGCATTTTGGAGATTTAAAGAAAGAAACAGAAGGAATGTTAATGGCTGCTCAAGATCAAGCTCTTCCTGTGAATGCAATCAAAGCCAAGATTCAAGGAAAAATGTAGAGCCCGTTTGCAGAATGTGTAAAACGAATATGGAGACCATAAGTCACGTGATTAGCGGTTGTCCAAAGTTGGCACAGACAGATTACAAGAAGAGGCACGACCGCCTTGCTACAACTGTACATTGGCACTTATGTAAAAAGTACGATCTACCACATAGCGCTAAGTGGTACGAACATCAAGCTGAGAAAGTAGTAGAGAATGAAAAGGCAAAGATACTGTGGGACTATACCATCAGACTAGACCGCTTTATCACGCACAGAAGACCAGACATCGTACTCGTGGACAAGCAAGAGAACATGACATATCTAATTGACATTGCAGTACCTGTGGATGCAAACGTGGAAAAGAAGGAACAAGAGAAGATCACCAAGTACAGCGATCTAGCAAGAGAACTGAGGAAGATCTGGAAGACCAAGACAAAAACGGTACCTATTGTAATAGGCGCGCTAGGTGCTGTTCCAAAAATGTAAAAGGACATATAAGAGATCTAGGAATTCCGCTATCAACAGGAATATTGCAAAAGTCAGCTCTGTTAGGAACATCTCACATATTAAGGAAAGTCTTAGAGTAGGTTAAGAACTTTGAACAATGACAGGTTACTTAAATTTAAGTTTGTAAAGATGTAAGAAGTCTTAGGTTTCAGGGTGAAACTCGACTAGATGACAAATACCAGGAATAGCTTTTGTAACAAATATATTATATCCTGTGAACAATAAAATAAGAAGAAGAAGAAATAAGAAGAAGAAGAAGAAGAAGAAGAAGAAGAAGAAGAAGAAGAAATATCTCAAGCAAGTTGGACTTACAGTGAGAGTGGATCTGTTACAGAAAGCAGCTTTGTTAGGAACTGCAAGGATTTTAAGAAAAGTACTGGACATGTAGAGGACAATGAACTTGAACAATGAACAATGCAATGAAAAAAATTGAGTGCGGTAGCATCAGAACATTATGTAGGGGGCTAGATTGATTGGGTCAGGTGTACTTACATAGTCTTCTGATGAGATCGGAAAAAAAGTTAGATATTGATTGCGGTGGTATCGGAATATCTGTTGTGCTTTACTCACTTTAACCAATCACAGTATGGTTAGTGGTGAGTAAGGAGAACTGACATGATTTTCCAATGCCATCGCAACCACACAAGGCAAACTGAAATGTATGTATACATGTAAATTTACATTTAGTTGGTTAGGATGTCTGAGGCTTTAGGAAAAAGCTTGACAGCTGTAATACCAGGAGACATTTGTAAAGAGAATTATCCTGTGATGTAATAAAAATAATAATAATAATGATGATGATGATGGCGGAAGAGGGCTTATTGAGCTAGAAGCGTCTTTTAAGACAGCAATTGTAGGACTAGAATGTTACCTAACACAAAAAGACGAAATCTACTTGAAATTGGTAGAAAGACACGAAAATAGCAAAAGAAAGTATTCCATCCCAAAAACTGCACAGAAAGTGAAGAAAGAGTACGACGTAGGAGATACAACACTCAAACAACAAAATACTCCAACGCAAAACGCCAAGGCTCTGAAAAAGAAGGTTAAAGAAAGGATCCAAGAAAGAAGGAGGGAAAGATGGGAAGGCAAACCTCTACATGGTCAATATCCAAATAATACACATAAGCCCTATGTCGATCACCAATCAACAAACTTATGGTTGACGGCAGGAGACCTGAAAGGCGAAACTGAAGGCTTTCTGATAGCTGCGCAAGATCAGTCCTTGATGACTAGAAATTACCAACACAATATTTTAAACCAGGACATTGACAGTCTTTGTAGACTCTGTCACCACAAGACAGAGTCCATTGATCACATTCTCACTGGATGCGAAACACTTGCAGCAACAGAATACCTGAAACGACATAACAACGCAGCCACTTACATGCACTGGGTTATTTGCAGAGAACACAATGTGCAAGTAGCTGAAAAGTGGTATCAGCATGAACCAGGAAAGATCATCAATAAAGACCACATAACCATTATGTGGGACTGTCCAATAATAACAGACAGGAAAATCAACGCTAACAGACCCGATATTGTGATAAAAAATACAGAGACCAACACCTGCCAGCTTATCGACATGTCTGTACCATCAGACCGAAACATCTGTCTAAGGCACAACGAAAAGAAAAGCAAGTACAAAGATTTGGAAATTGAAATTAGTAGAATGTGGAAAGTAAAAACAGAAACAATACCAGTAATCATCGGAGCCCTGGGGACAATCAGCAATGCTACAAAAGCAAGTACCAAGAAGATCTCAAACAGCATTGAACTAAAAACATTGCAAAAAATTGTACTACTAGGTTCTGCACATATTATGAGAAAGGTTGGATTGTAATTCAGTCATATGAAAGAGTAGATTCCGTGCGAATGTGAAACTCCCCTTGGTCACGGCACGACCACGGGTTCTATATGACCTTGACCCGTTTTGCACTTACACGGAATCTGCTCTACAACTAGTTAAAAAAAACCATTGTAAATAGATAAGGCCTTAGGAATAGGGTATATTCCCGGCAAAATGATGTAAGCAGCCAGTATTACACTGTGAAATAAAAGAAATAATAATAATGGAAACTTTATTCTATATTTATACAACAATTACAAATCTCTCTACTTAAAGGCAATTTGCAATTGGCTACTCAAGTGATACATGCATTTATAAATGTAAACGGCATTTATAAATGTAAACGACAAAACGATTTAGAAAATATATATACATATATATATCAAAATTTCAATAAGTCTGGGTTATTCCATTCTTTGTTTCGACAGCAGAAAAGGTAATACGTTGATCTGATTGTAATGTTGATAATTTTTTTTACAATATAGTTTTGTTGTTTCTTGTCCTCTAGGCCAAGTTCATTTAACATTTCGATGAAATCAGACGATTGATGGGAGAATACACCTAAACACGCCGGGCACAAAGGACCCCAAAATCGGCATTGTTAAACGTGCCATTTTTGCTCTAACCTTTGTATCTTCAACAATATTTGATCATTTGCAATGAAATTGTCAGTGATGATTAACCATAAGTGGTGATTGATTTTGCCATGTTTAAAAGTTACCATTGACGTGATTTTGACGTCATGGCGAATTGTTACATTTTTCGAGAACATCCAGATTACTTCAAGAGATTATCAAAGGTACATAGTTTGAAAAAGAATGCTATTCTCTAAAATTTGGTGCAATTTTTATCTCGATCCGACATTTCGTTGTTGAGTTATAAGGGATTTTTGTTTCACGATGACGTCATAAAAGTGACGTCACTAATAACCATTAAAAGCCATTAGAAGCCATTGGAAACCGCAAGTGGTGATGCAACGAACATGTATTACTATTATGAAGTGTTTCTACGTAACTAAGTTAAAACTTTTGGTCATCGAGCTTTATTAGGGATATTTCAAATAATCGGTGACGTCATTATGACGTTGACGATTTTGCTATATATTCTTATTAACGTTTCTAATACTTATCTTCAAAAAATCAAAAATCTAAAAACATACGATTTGGGGGACTACGAAGCTCTTTCACTATGCAAAGTATAAGAACGACCGAACTTCATACAAAAAAGTTGAATGAAGAAGTAATTTTCATTAATTTCCTTTACCATTTCCCATATGATTATTAGATTATTAGACAATTACTTCTTCTTCATTCAACTTTTTTGTTTGAAGTTCGGTTGTTCTTATACTTTGCATAGTGAAAGAGCTTCGTAGTCCCCCAAATCGTATGTTTTTAGATTTTTGATTTTTTGAAGATTTAAAAACATTAATAAGAATATATAGCAAAATCGTCTAACGTCATAATGACGTCACCGATTATTTGAAATATCCCTAATAAAGCTTGATGACCAAAAGTTTTAACTTAGTTATGTAGAAACACTTCATAATAGTAATACATGTTCGTTGCATCACCACTTGCGATTTCCAATGGGTTCTAATGGCTTTTAATGGTTATTAGTGACGTCACTTTTATGACGTCATCATGAAACAAAAATCCCTTATAACTCAACAACGAAATGTCGGATCGAGATAAAAATTGCACCAAATTTTAGAGAATAGCATTCTTTTTCAAACTATATATTTTTGAGAATCTCTTGAAGTAATCTGGATGTTCTCGAAAAATGTAACAATTCGCCATGACGTCAAAATCACGTCAATGGTAACTTTTAAACATGGCAAAATAAACCACCACTTATAGTTAGGCATCACTGACAATTTCATTGCAAATGATCAAATATTGTTGAAGATACAAAGGTTAGAGCAAAAATGGCACGTTTAACAATGCCGATTTTGGGGTCCTTTGTGCCCGGCGTGTAAAGTACTGATTGAAAGGTTTACAAATTTAACCTGCTGAAAATGATTCTTGTGGTCGATGACAGTCTCGTGATATTTACGTTGTTTCCGGTCTAAGTTGTTTTGTAGATTTGTTTCAAAACCAACAGTTAACTCTAGAATATACAAGCACTTATTTGATATGGACAACACTATGTCAGGACGCAAGCTGTCACCAGTTATGATAGAGGGGCTCGGAAAACCAGGAAGATCGACGTATAGGGAAGAGTTTTTGATGGATGGGAGACTATGAGCAATGAAATTCAGGACAGAATCATGACGCCAGGAAAAGCGGCCTTCTTGTAGGTAGTGATTACAACCCGCGACAACATGAAGAAGAGATTCAGGCATTAGGCATAGGGAGCAGTCAGAGTTGGAGGAAATACCCCATTTGACAAGGTTTTTCCGTGTAGGGAGAGTGTTGTTGATGTACCGGATGGTAAAGTTAAAGATGTTTTTCGGCAAGTTAGACTGTGTGGTGGACCAGATTTTATTAAGTTGTTGCATGGAGTATTTAAGGACATTTGAAAAGAACGATCCTTGATTAGTGAGCTGATTTTGGAGTTTATCCTCTTGTGAAGAATGGAAATCTTTAAGAACTTGTTTTGTAGATGTGTACACGTCATACTGAATGTTTCTACCATTGCTAGTTGAGTTCCAGAGATGTTTTATTGAGTCATTAGTAGATGATTTTAATGCGTTGCGCAGAACTGTTTGACATTGGATGAATTTGATGGACGGAGGGACAATATTCAGACCAAATTTGTTAGTGGTAAGGAAAACATTACTCAGTATGCCAGATATTGGAATTTCAAGCCATTTGCGAATATACTTGTTAACAGAGGATGTTAGTTCTAAAACAATTAGTCATCTTCTTTAAATTCCAAGTCTATGATGATAGTCATTAGTTACGTTCAAACACGCTCAATCAGCCGCGTTAACCTAGAAAACAGCCTACTTATTTCCTGTATATGCTTAGTTTGTAATTCCTACATCCGTACCGCAGGGAACAGCCCTAAGGTTTGCGCGCATAGTTTCCGCAACGCCCTAAGCATAGCTCACGTTAACTATCCCACGTTAAAATAGAACTTTCCATTAGGATATTTAGGAAATGATTCAGCGTTACGTAAATGCATCCTAATCACGTTTCACTAGCTATAAATCTAAGTCACCATAGAGTGCAAATCAGTTATTGTGTGGACGCTATCCTACGAGGATTTCTGGGCATTTTGGCCAACGCAACGTTTCTATCCACACTTTGCTCATGGTATTCTATATCTTCTATCGATTGAACTTGGTGCAAGCGTAAACCAAATTCGAACCTACGAACTCAAACTTCAAACTCAAACTTCAAACCCAACTAAGAACCCGTAACGTAAGCTACGATCGTGACCCACGTACTTGAGCTACGTATTTGGCATCATCTATCATTGCTAACTCATCTACAACTTCAACCACGAACATTGCCTTGTGCAAATTTCCATCAGTATTGCCATCGTATAGTTTCGTTATCGCGTCCCGAAATTGTCGATTCTATCAACACCATCAAAAGAACATTGTACATAAAGTTGATTATTTGTCTGATTCTGTAAATATTAAATTCCTTCAATCAACCCGTTGAGTTCGAATAATTCTAACTTGTACCAAGAGACTGTGTGACTGTTGAGAGCTTTAGAGTATCCGCAACCTCTGTTAGTTCCGGCAGCTACATAAAGTTCGAATTTGGCTACAGTATTTGAGATTCGCCAATTCGATTACTCATATCGCTACGTGTCTGAGAAGGAATTCGAAGAATGCGATTACGTCAGTCCGACATTCGATAAAATCTGCCTGGTTTCCATCGACAGCATTCAACTGTCAACACACAGTTCAAACACTATCTCCGAGATAGATCTATTACTTCCGATCCGATTATCTTCTCTTCAGAAATCCATTCGTCGGCATGGAAACCGAATTACGAAAAGCCCGAGGTCACGCGAAATCAGCTGTGACAAAACGATCAAAAGAAATTGTCCATCTAATGAACGAAAAACAAGATGAAGGTTTGGTCCAGCAAAAATTAACAGAACTTAAACAAGCATTTACCCGTTTCGAAGTAAGCCACGAAGCCTATCATACCCAGTTGATAGATCAAGAATTAATAGAAGATTCATCGGCTTATTTTGAAATGGTCAAAAATCAGATAGAACATCTTGAAGAAAGTTTCGACATTTGGTCTGCCGGCGTAAGAGCCTCGAGATGGGTTAGAGACTTACAAGTAGACGATGTTGACCTGAAAGACTCTGCCAGTCATACTGGATCTTCCTCTTCAAGGAATTCTTCTCGTATGAGTATTCTATCTGATCGCCGGCTGCAAGCAAGTGCAAAGAAGTCAATTTTGGCCGCTGAGAGCGCTGCTCTCACGAAGTTACAAGAAATAGAAGTAGAAGAAATGAAGATACGCCAGAGAAAGGCACAGCTAGAACTTGAACTTGAAATGGATAAAGTGAAAGCGGAGGAAGATGCCCTAGTGCAAGCGATTAAATCTGTGGATGGAACCAAACCTACTGTAAAAAATGAACCGCCAGATGCTCTGGTAAACGACCAATTGAAACCATTACAAAAGTTTGAAATTCCAGGACAAATGGAAATGCTTGTCCAGCAGCAACAAGAGGTAATAAGCGCCCTCACGCTCCCACAGCCAGAGCTGCAAGTGTTTAGCGGAGATCCGATAGAATACTTCGAATTTATCCGCGCATTCGAAAATTTGATAGAGAGGAAAACAAAAATTCCAAGCTCACGTCTCTATTATCTGGTGCAATACACCGATGGTCAAGTAAAAGATTTAGTACGCAGCTGCCTAGCCATGCCAGAACAAATTGGTTATCTTAGAGCCAGGAAACTACTCTCCGAAAGATACGGTCAGCCGTACCATATAGCAACAGCCTATGTAGAGCGGATAACAAGTGGTCCCCCAATTCCACATGAAGATGGTAAGGCCCTACAGAAATTCTCAACACTCCTAACCAGTTGTACAAATACACTCAAGGAAATTGGTTACATAAATAGACTGGAGAACCCTGAGGGTCTGCGAAAAATTATGGAACGTCTCCCTTACAGTCTCCGACAAAAATGGCGCGAAACCGCAGTCTCAATTACCGTGAGAGAAAAGAGAGACGCCAACCTGAAAGATATGACCGAATTTGTGGAAGCTCGTTCTCGAGTAGCAAACGACCCAATATTCGGAAAAATTGCAGATTCAAAGCCGCAATTACAAAGCAATCCGCGTCCTATCAGAAAGGGAGGTAGGACATTTGCCTCAGAAGCAAACAAACCGCAGTATGTGCAACAGCAAGCCACATACAATTCTAAGAATCCAGTGAAGTGCCCGTCATGTCAAAAGGAACACTGGTTGTCCCAGTGCAATGATTTTAAAAGATTGAAAGTGCTTGAACGCTACAAGTTTGTGAGAGATAAAAAGCTATGCCTCAATTGCTTAACATCGGGCCATTTTGTACAAAATTGTTCCAAGAAAAGTTTCTGTCGCGTGGAAGGATGTGAGAAGAAACACTCAACCTATCTACACGACACAGAGAAAAAGGATGTCAAGCGAGAGGAAAACGAAAAGTCGACGAATTCTGAAGAAAAGGATTCTGGTTTACGAAATTCACCGCAATCTAACGGCTACATCCAGACCAGCGAAACCTTTAAAGTAGCCTCTAAGCCAAACTCTGTGGTGGGTTTACCAATTGTACCTGTAAAGGTCAGGGCCAAAGGAAGAAACACCACTATCCAGACATATGCGTTCCTCGATCCGGGCTCCAACACCTCATTTTGCACAGATGAGATTCTAAGAAAACTACTGGTAAGAGGCAAGAAGACGACGTTATCGCTAACAACGTTACACGGTAAAGACAAACCAATAAAGTGTTCCATAGTCGACTTGGAAATTCTGGATTTAGAAAGCAAAACTTGCGTAGATCTCCCAAGCGTGTACTCTCGCCCCAGTCTTCCAGTATCAACCAGCGCGATCGGTCATCAACAAGACATAGACAACTGGCCACACTTAGATGGAGTTCAAGTGCAATCCATAGAGTCAGAGATTGGCCTTTTGATCGGAAATGATTGCCCAACAGCTCTACAACCAAGCGAGGTGAGACAAAGCCAAGACGGCGGACCTTTCGCTGCGCGCACAGTGTTTGGCTGGGTAGTCAATGGTCCCTTAGGAAGGGAAGATGTTATGATCCCTACAACTAACTTCGTTGACTCTGACGAACACCTAAATGAACAATTTGTGAAATATTGTAACTTAGAGTTTAACGACTCAGCATATGCGTCAAATCTGTCTTTGTCACAAAACGACAAGCGAGCGCTTCAAGTAATGGAAGACACCATCAAGCTTGAAAACGGTCATTACGAAATTGCGCTACCTTGGAAAAGCTATCCACCTGCACTAGAGAATAACCGCGCACAAGCAGAGTGTCGCCTCAAGATGTTAAAAAAGAGACTGCTGTTCGATGTAGGACTACACGAGAAATATTCAAAATTCATGAGAGATTTATTGGAAAAGAACTATGCATGCAAAGTCCCTAGTGAAGATCTAGACAAAGAAAATGGTACATTCTACATGGTACACTTTCCAATTCTTCCAACTCCATCTAAACCAAAAGTTCGCGTTGTCTACGACTGTCAAGCCAAGTACAAAGGAACCTCATTGAATGACCAGCTCTTACAGGGGCCGGACCTGACGAACTCCTTAGTTGGCGTGCTAACACGTTTCAGGAAAGAATCCGTAGCCTTCATGGCTGATATAGAAGCTATGTTCTATCAGGTCCGTGTGAGACCAAGCGATTGTGACTATCTCAGATTTTTGTGGTGGCCAGACGGAAATCTACAAGCAGAACCTGAAGAATACAAGATGTTAGTACACCTCTTTGGCAGCGTGTCGTCCCCGAGCTGCGCAAACTATGCACTAAAGAGAACAGCTGAAGACAACAAGGCGAATTACAGCCCAGCAACCATTGAAGCCGTCAATAAGAGCTTCTATGTAGATGACTGCTTACATTCAGTCGCCACAGAAACGGAGGCAGTGAAACAAGCTTCCGATCTTAGAGAATTATTGTCGAAAGGAGGATTTCGCCTCACTAAATTCGTATCCAATTCCAAACAGCTACTTAGCTCTCTACCAGAGTCAGAGAGAGCTACCTCAGTCAAGAATCTCGACTTCGATAATATCAATCTTACAGAAAGAGCCCTCGGAGTACAGTGGAACGTAAACGAAGACACTTTCAGCTACAAAATCACACCCAAGGAGAAATGTGTCAACAGGCGAGGTTTGCTATCCATAATAAGCTCGGTATATGATCCCCTCGGATTTGTATCCCCAAGCATTCTTCCCGCCAAAGCGATCCTACAAGATTTGTGCCGCCAAGGTCTTGGATGGGACGAAGAAATTCCAGAAGATTATCAAGTAAAATGGAAGGCCTGGCTAAATGACCTACCGAAGCTGGAACAGTTCTCCATACCCAGATCATTCAAGCCACCCAGTGACTTTACAGAAATTCAGAAGTGCGAGTTGCACCATTTCTCAGATGCATCAAGCACAGGATACGGCGCAGTGTCATATCTTCGTCAAATTGACACCAGAGGTAAAGCACACTGTTCACTTGTGATGGCCAAGTCCAGATTGGCACCATTGAAAACTATGACAATTCCCAGAATGGAACTGTCCGCAGCTGTATTAGCCACACGTTTAGATCGAATGATAAGTCGAGAGATCAACCTTCCCCTAGCAAAGTCTACGTTCTGGACAGACAGCACATGCGTAATTCGCTACATCGAGAATCAAGATAAACGATTTCAAGTGTTTGTAGCTAATCGAGTATCAGCAATTCTAGATCAGTCCGATCCATCTCAGTGGAGATATGTCGACACAGCTCAGAATCCCGCCGACGGGGCTTCAAGAGGTATTTCAGTAGACGAGTTACTAAAGAACGAACGTTGGACAAAAGGACCCGCGTTTCTACAGCAACCAGAAGACTCCTGGCCATTGAGACCGTCAAGCATTGGCGAGGTTCAACCCGACGACCCAGAAGTCAAGAAAGAGTCTTCAGCATACGCAATAGATTCCAACAAGAACAACCAAATAAACGAGACATTCGAGAAGTTTTCATCTTGGACGCGTCTCAGAAGAGTTGTAGCCTGGATAATGCGCTACAAGAAAAATTTGCGTCTTGCCTTACAAAAGCGTAAGGAAAATAAAACAGTACGTTATAATAACGAAGTCAGTGCAGCACAGCCACTAAGTGTATCCGAGGTGCAAGAAGCAGAAATTGAAATTCTAAAGCACATTCAAAAGCAGAGCTTCGAAAGAGAGCTAACAACTCTACAGAATTGCTCAAAAGTCAAACAGGAGACAACTGCTGCACAACCAGTCAGCAAAACCAGCGACCTATACAAGCTCGATCCTATGTTGAAAGATGGACTCCTACTTGTTGGAGGTCGGTTACAACGAGCCAACATTAACAAAGAAGCAAAGCACCCAATAATAATTCCAAAGAAGCACCACATCGTGAGATCGATCATCGAGCACCATCACCGTTTATCCGGCCACTCGGGTGTCGAATACACCCTCTCACTCATTCGCCAGAAGTTCTGGATCATCGGCGCAAGATCGTCTGTACGCAATATTGTCAATTCATGTTTTTCTTGTCGGCGACGTCAAGCACCTGTTCTACAGCAGAAGATGGCGAACCTCCCTGAGGATCGCATTACCGCGTCAAAGCCACCGTTTACCAATGTTGGTGTCGATTGTTTTGGTCCTTTCCTTGTGCGGCGAGGAAGGACTGACGTCAAGAGATACGGAGTTCTATTTACGTGTTTAGCATTAAGAGCAGTGCACATCGAAATAGCAAATTCGCTAGATACGGATTCATTCATCAACGCGCTACGTCGATTTTGTGCCAGAAGAGGTCCACCAGAAGTAATACGCTCAGACAACGGAGGAAATTTTGTAGCTGGTGAAAAGGAACTACAAAAGGCAGTCAAAGAATGGAATAACACACGAATCAACGACCATCTGAGTCAACACGGGATTAAGTGGATTTTCAACCCTCCTGCGGGCTCCCACCACGGCGGCGTGTGGGAGCGATGTATACGCACAGTGCGTAAAGTTCTGCGCGCATTAGTGAAAGAACAACGGATGGATGACGAAGGAATTACTACGCTAATGTGCGAAGTAGAATCAATCGTGAACGGACGACCAATCACAAAGCTATCTGACGACCCCCGAGATGCAGAACCACTTACCCCTAATCATCTACTATTACTACGTGCGGGACCTGCTGCTCCGCCAGGAGTGTTCCACAAGCAAGACATCTACAGTCGAACGAGATGGCGTCAAGTGCAGTATCTTGCTGACGTATTCTGGAAAAGATGGATTCGTGAGTACTTGCCATCACTACAGCAACGCCAAAAGTGGAGCAACCCACAAAGCAACGTATCAATCAACGATATCGTCCTGATATTGAGCGAAAATCAACCACGAAGTTCGTGGCCGTTAGCACGAGTATTGGAAGTTCACGCCAGTCGTAATGATGGCCTGGTACGTTCAGTGAGACTCAAGACAAGCAGCGGAGAACTTGTGAGTCCAATTGACAAGATCGTCATGTTGGAAGCAGCAAACACCACAACGGCGAACAACGATAAGTAGTAGTCAAGACTGAATTGAACTGTGATCTATTTTGATCATTACTAGTTGCTGATTTAGAATGTATATATATTAGTTATTAGTTATCATGTTATCGCTTAGGTAAAGACTATCGCCTTTAAGGGGCCGGAATGTTAGTTCTAAAACAATTAGTCATCTTCTTTAAATTCCAAGTCTATGATGATAGTCATTAGTTACGTTCAAACACGCTCAATCAGCCGCGTTAACCTAGAAAACAGCCTACTTATTTCCTGTATATGCTTAGTTTGTAATTCCTACATCCGTACCGCAGGGAACAGCCCTAAGGTTTGCGCGCATAGTTTCCGCAACGCCCTAAGCATAGCTCACGTTAACTATCCCACGTTAAAATAGAACTTTCCATTAGGATATTTAGGAAATGATTCAGCGTTACGTAAATGCATCCTAATCACGTTTCACTAGCTATAAATCTAAGTCACTGTGACGAATTAAGATTGCTGTTACGTAATAGTAGTGTACTTAATTAGTTTATATCGTAATTGTTTTCATAACGTAAATTCTTGTATGCGACTTGTATGTAAATTTTGTTATATAAATATATGTTAAGCGGCAAAGCGGCAGCTCTCGAACAAGACACGTTCAAGAAAGGACGTTGAGAGCAAAGTTTCTATGGAGAAGTAAAAGAAAAGTCATTGGAACAGACTCGCTCAGAGTCCCGTACTTGAGAGAAACTAAAGAAACTCTTGAGAAGTATTTCAGTGGAACAGACTCTTGCAGAGTCCCAGCAGTCAACCAAAGCAATTTGGTAAAGCAAAGCTAAATGAAGTGGAGCAGTTGGAGCCAGTAGTGCGAGTTTCAAGCCCAAAAGTGAAGTGAAGTCAGAAAGGTCCAGAAAGCACCGAGACTAGGGTCAACCGTAACTACAGGGCCGTTTACAGTTCCACAAGCTCTCAAAAGTTGCAACAAAAGCCGCTTCAACAACGTTAAGTAAAAACGAACTGTGAACATATTTGTAAAATCTATTTATTTGTAAAGAATCTTGTTTGTAAAAAAAGAAAAAATTCTAGCGTATATTTCTGATCTTATATCAGCATTTATCTCATCAAACGTTATTTAGTAATTCTAGTATTTGGGGGGTTCAATATTAAGTCAATTAATTATTTCTATATTCTAATAAGAGTTAAGTTAAGTTAGGATTGATTTATTTATAGAAAATTAAAGTATTTTTTGTGTTTTATGACGACTCTGAATCTGAATTCCTGCAGGGAAGACTTGGAGCGCATGGGGTTGGGGTGTGGCGCAGGGTCGGGCATTCGTGACAGAATTTTGGTGTCAGAAGTGGGATCTGGTCGGATCTTTTCACCTCAACAGCGTTCTTCAGGTCAGACTGTAAGAGATTCAGATTCACAGCTTCAATATATTTTTTCTGTTTTCCATAATTATGAGTGTTGATTACACCACGTGGTCTTTAGAGGAGTTACGTAATGAAGCTGAAGCAAGGAACCTTAGGTTCAGCAGTAAGGATGGGGTTAAGACCTTAGTATCTAAACTTAGGAGGAATGACCGGCGTTCCACTGGGGGTTCAAGCACCGGAGAGGGAGAGAGTGCGAGTGCAGACAAGTCTGGTTTGGATGAGAAAAAAGGTAGTAGTGGTATGACGTTTGAAGAACAGATACAGTTGATGGAGTTAGAGAGGAAAATAAGGATGGAGGAAAGAGAGACAGAAAAGGAGATTGAGAAAATGAAGATTGAGGCTGAGAAAATGAAGATTGAGGCTGAGAAAATGAAAATGGAGGAAAAGGAGAAAGAAAGAGAGGCTGAAAGAGAGAGGCGAGAATCTGAAGAGAAGATTGTGCAGTTAAAGTTGGAAGCGGAAAAGATTAGACAAGAAACGGAGCGGCTACTAGAAAAGGACAGACGTGAGTTGGAAAGTTCGCGTGTAGAAGAAAAGAGCTCGAGTGGGTCCACAGCTGTACAAGAAAGGCCCAAGTACATTAAAATAAGAGAAATGCGTGAAGGAGAAGATATTGACGACTATTTTAGAATATTCGAGATGACGGCAAAGGCGCAATTCTTACCCAAAAAGGAATGGATAGGTAACTTGATACCCAAACTAACCGAAAAGGCTAAATCTGTTTATTTAGAAATTCCAGATCACATCTGTCAAGATTATGAGGAGAGCAAGTCAGTCATTATCAAAGCCTACCAGTTAACAGATGACCACTACAGGTATAGATTTCGTACTTCTACAAAGTTGCCCGAGGAGGATTTTGTTCAGTGGGGAAACAGAACAAAACGATACCTTAACCGCTGGATGGCTGTTGAAGGAGCAACAGGAGATGCAGAGAAGATCTTAGAACAGGTAATGATTGAGAGGCTTCTAGACGGTGTAAGCCCAGAACTGAGAGCTTGGCTAAAAGAAAAGAAACCAAAATCTGCAGAGGAGCTTGGCAATCTTGCAAATTTGCACGTGCAATCAAGAAAGGGACCATTAGTTGGGGGTAGGTTCGTGTCATTTAGAGACCAAAAACCCGGAAGTTTCCCGAATAAGGATTCGAATTCCAAACCTGTTAAAACACCAGAGCAAACGCCAAAAAAAACAGAAGAGCCTTTAAAGCCAAAGGCTACTCCCGTGGGTAGGGCAAGCAAACCATTGAAGTGTTGGAAGTGTGGCAACGAAGGCCATATGTCATTTAACTGTAGTAAGGGGCGCGGTAGACCGTCACAAGGTTACTTGTTATGTATGACGCCACTAACGACTGATCGTTCCGAGTTTTCAGGTTGTAAAATCAAAGGTGCAATAAATGGATTATCGGCAGACATGGTCATTGACTCTGGTTGTACGAGGACGCTTGTACGAGGGAAATATGTTAAGCCGGAAGCATTCATTGGCGACAAGATAACCGTTTTGACCGCCTCAGCAGAACGAATCATTGTCCCTTTAGCTTGGGTAATTATCGAAAGCAAACAAGGCAAGCACCGAGAACTCGTAGGGGTGTTGGACAGACTACCTGTTGATTGCTTACTTGGTAGATCATCCTTTGGTAAGACTTTGTCGAAAGAAGATGTCTTGAATCAGTGGGAGAAAACTGTACACGTTGAAGGAGATGAAAAGGATGAAGCACTTGTTATGACACGACGCCAAAGAGCCTTAGAAGAAGCACAAAAAAGAGCTGACGAGCTAGTTGATCGTGAGAATGTCTTGGCAACAAAGAGTCTTTCAAAGCCAAAAGCGCCAATTGTAGCAGATGGACTCGAAGAAGGGAATCTACGATCTCTATTTGAAGAAAGGGGGGATGAAGACCCGTTGCAGGAAATGGTAAGTAAAAAGCCAACACTAGTTAATGAAGTAAAAGAACCGGAAGTAGGGAGTGTCCCGATCA
The DNA here is from genome assembly GCA_029948255.1 of Telmatactis stephensoni. NCBI lineage: Eukaryota > Metazoa > Cnidaria > Anthozoa > Actiniaria > Isophelliidae > Telmatactis > Telmatactis stephensoni. The sequence goes on from JALIZF010001124.1 coordinate 47,395, forward strand.
ACATCCTCGACAGGGGGAAAACCCAGTTAATTGATGATCAGAAAAAAGATGTAACCCTTGAGAATGTACGCAAGAGCATCAATTCCAAAGCCCCTACAGACAAGGATGGGTACTTTTTGAACAAAGATGTACTTATGCATCGCAAGATAATTAAAGAAATGCCTGATGGGTCTAGATTTGTAGATCGCATTATAGTACCTGAATCTTACCGACAGGAAATTTTGCGTATCGCGCACTCAATTCCTCTTGCTGGTCACATGGGTACTAAGAAAACTAAAGAGAGAATAACAAGTCATTTTTTCTGGCCAGGCCTAAGTAACGATGTCCGTAATTATTGTGCTACTTGCCCACAGTGTCAAATGGTTGCAAGGAAGATGAAGTCGAATAGAGCGCCACTGAAGCCAGTTGAAGTTGTTACGGAACCCTTTAAGAAGGTGGCCATAGATTTAGTGGGGGAGTTGCCTAGAACAACCACTGGGTATAGATATATCTTGACCATTGTAGATTATGCTACTCGTTACCCTGAAGCTATACCACTACGCAGTACTAACTCGAAAGTAATTGCAGATGCGCTAGTACAGTTTTTTTGTAGGGTTGGTATTCCAGAAGAACTCGTCTCGGATCAAGGATCAAACCTTATCGGTAATCTAATGTCTCAACTGTACCAACAATTGGGGATTTCCCATATTAAGACTTCTGTCTACCATCCTGAGGGAAATGGAGTTGTGGAAAGGTTCAACGGAACACTCAAGGCTATGCTTAAAAAATTCGCGGGAGATTGCGTGCAAACTTGGGATAAATACTTACCGTATCTTCTTTTCGCTTACAGGGAAGTTCCAACTGAATCTACAGGTTACTCTCCATTTGAATTGTTATATGGCCGAGTGGTAAGAGGACCGCTTGCGGTTATCAAGGAGACGTGGTTGGAGCCTGAACCTACTAAAAACAACTTGATAAGCCATGTTTTGGAACTGAGAAGAAAATTAGCTACCATGCAAAATGTTGTCCAGGAGAACATGGAAAAGGCCCAGAACAGACAAAAGCGCATTTATGATGCTCACAGTACCAAACGACGTCTTGAAGTTGGCGACAGGGCTCTTGTATTGCTACCTAGTCCAGGAAGTAAACTAGAGGTTAAATGGCAGGGACCTTTTACAGTTACCAAAGTGCACAACGATGGACTTCACTACGAATTGGACACAAGTAAGACCTACAAGCAACATCGTACCTATCACATAAATCTTCTTAGTAAGTGGCAAAGTAGAGATGAAATTGCTGCCCTAGTAATGCCCGAGTCACCTGATATGACATTGCCACATGAAGCTAATGTTCCCTCAACTGATAATAAGGAATCCTGGAAAGATGTAAATATTTCAGACGATCTCAGTGAGAGCCAAAAACGGCAAGTTGAAAGCTTACTTGAAAAATATTCAGATGTGTTTTCTGATAAACCTAACTTGACAAATGCTGCCATTCACAAGATTGATACCGGAGATGCCTCTCCTATCCGCTGTTCACCCTATAAGATACCACAAACTCTAGAAGAAGAGGTAGAAAAAGAAATACACAAAATGCTAGAAATGGGGATTATTCGTCCATCTAGTAGTGCTTGGGCATCGCCTATCGTAATTGTGCCTAAACCAGACAATACGATTCGTTTTTGCGTAGACTACAGGAAGTTAAATCGTGTGACGAAAATGGACGCTTACCCTATACCATCCATAGATCGGATGATTGAAAAGGTTGCCAGTGCCAAGTTCATTACCACACTTGATCTAACTAAAGGTTATTGGCAAATACCTCTGGAGGAGTCAACAATTGAGAAATCTGCATTCATTACATCGAAAGGTTTGTATGAATTCTTGGTCATGCCGTTCGGTATGAAAACTGCTCCGGCAACGTTTCAGAGAATGATGTCAGATGTTATTTTAAAGGATATATCATTTGCAGATGCATATATTGATGATGTTGAAATTGATACTCCCAGTTCTTTTTCACAGCACCTTGATGAGATACAACAAGTCTTACAACGATTGAGAGACTGCCATCTAAACGCAAGACCGTCCAAATGCAAGGTGGCGATGGCGACAGTAGACTTTGTTGGTCATAGAGTTGGAGGAGACAGAATAGAACCACGAGCTGCTTTAGTGGAAACAATTAAGCAATACCTACGACCTGAAACAAAGAAACAAGTAAGATCTTTTCTTGGCTTGGTAGGCTACTACCGCAAATTCATCCCTAATTTCTCCCAAAGAGCAGCAGTTTTGACAGATTTAACCAAAGGCAAAAATCCTAGTAAAGTACATTGGGAAAATTGTCATGAACTGGCTTTTCAAGATTTGAAGAAGGCTCTGGAAAATCCACCTATACTAAGACCTCCACATTGGGATGAAGAGTTTATTCTACAGGTTGACGCATCAAACAGGGGACTTGGAGCCATCCTTAGCCAGCGTGATGTGAATGGGGATGAGCATCCCATTGCTTTTGGAAGTCGAAAACTACAGCCAAGAGAACAGAACCTTTCCACCACGGAAAAAGAATGTCTTAGCATTGTATGGGCTGTTGATTTGTACCGCTATTACCTGTATGGCAGAACCTTTAGATTACAAACAGATCACAACCCGCTAATCTGGTTAAACCAAGTTAGAGAAAAAAGCAGAAAATTGTTGCGTTGGAGTGTGACGTTGCAGGAGTATGATATGATTATTGAGCATAAGCCAGGAAAGGAGAGTGCGAACGTGGATGCCTTGAGTAGAGTGTAAGGTGTTATGTAAGTGAAAGGAGAAATGAAAGTGAGAAAAAAGAAAACGTTAGTGACATGAGTATTGGGGAATGGTTCATTTTTCTTTCAGTACTTTCCATTTGTATTTTCACATTTCTATTTTGTATCTTTCAGATCCAGAAATAGACTTAGAAAGGGGGGAGGTGTGACGAATTAAGATTGCTGTTACGTAATAGTAGTGTACTTAATTAGTTTATATCGTAATTGTTTTCATAACGTAAATTCTTGTATGCGACTTGTATGTAAATTTTGTTATATAAATATATGTTAAGCGGCAAAGCGGCAGCTCTCGAACAAGACACGTTCAAGAAAGGACGTTGAGAGCAAAGTTTCTATGGAGAAGTAAAAGAAAAGTCATTGGAACAGACTCGCTCAGAGTCCCGTACTTGAGAGAAACTAAAGAAACTCTTGAGAAGTATTTCAGTGGAACAGACTCTTGCAGAGTCCCAGCAGTCAACCAAAGCAATTTGGTAAAGCAAAGCTAAATGAAGTGGAGCAGTTGGAGCCAGTAGTGCGAGTTTCAAGCCCAAAAGTGAAGTGAAGTCAGAAAGGTCCAGAAAGCACCGAGACTAGGGTCAACCGTAACTACAGGGCCGTTTACAGTTCCACAAGCTCTCAAAAGTTGCAACAAAAGCCGCTTCAACAACGTTAAGTAAAAACGAACTGTGAACATATTTGTAAAATCTATTTATTTGTAAAGAATCTTGTTTGTAAAAAAGAAAAAATTCTAGCGTATATTTCTGATCTTATATCAGCATTTATCTCATCAAACGTTATTTAGTAATTCTAGTATTTGGGGGGTTCAATATTAAGTCAATTAATTATTTCTATATTCTAATAAGAGTTAAGTTAAGTTAGGATTGATTTATTTATAGAAAATTAAAGTATTTTTTGTGTTTTATGACGACTCTGAATCTGAATTCCTGCAGGGAAGACTTGGAGCGCGTGGGGTTGGGGTGTGGCGCAGGGTCGGGCATTCGTGACAGTCACCATAGAGTGCAAATCAGTTATTGTGTGGACGCTATCCTACGAGGATTTCTGGGCATTTTGGCCAACGCAACGTTTCTATCCACACTTTGCTCATGGTATTCTATATCTTCTATCGATTGAACTTGGTGCAAGCGTAAACCAAATTCGAACCTACGAACTCAAACTTCAAACTCAAACTTCAAACCCAACTAAGAACCCGTAACGTAAGCTACGATCGTGACCCACGTACTTGAGCTACGTATTTGGCATCATCTATCATTGCTAACTCATCTACAACTTCAACCACGAACATTGCCTTGTGCAAATTTCCATCAGTATTGCCATCGTATAGTTTCGGTATCGCGTCCCGAAATTGTCGATTCTACCAACACCATCAAAAGAACATTGTACATAAAGTTGATTATTTGTCTGATTCTGTAAATATTAAATTCCTTCAATCAACCCGTTGAGTTCGAATAATTCTAACTTGTACCAAGAGACTGTGTGACTGTTGAGAGCTTTAGAGTATCCGCAACCTCTGTTAGTTCCGGCAGCTACAGAGGAATCGAGATTTTCTTTAACCCAAGTTAATGAGAGGTCAGCAACAGTAAAATGCCAGGATATTTTGGAAAGCACAAAGCGATTATAAAGGAGCAGTTTATTTTTAGGATGGAGAGGTTTCAAGTCAATGTCAGACATCATGTCTTCAATCACAGAAGTAAGCTCAGATTTGTGTTTTTCATTAGACATTTCAAAGTCAAAGTGCCTGCCCAGGTAGCAAAAAGAGTCATTAATTTGGACGCGAGGAACTACCTCGTGGTTGATCAAGAGTTTAGGTAGATACTGTACCGACTTAGAGATGCATTTCTTGATGCCAAATGTTGAACATTTATCAACCCTGATAATCATATCTGCCCATTGACACCAGATTGAAAAGCGGTTAAGTAGGTGCTGATTTTCATTCTCTTGGCTACTAATCACTGCTGCGTCGTCGGCAAATTGAAACCAGTGGATGGGATTTAAGAACTGGCAAGTGCTTTTAAGTGAGAAACCAAATTGACGATATTTATCTGATTTGATGTGCTGAAGGAAGGTATTGAAACACATGTTGAAGAGGAGAGGACTTAAACAGTCACCCTGGAGAACTCCACGGCCAACAGTGATGAAGGGAGTACGGTAATCAGATGTGATGATAGATGTCTTGAAATCAGTGTACAGGCTTTGCACAAGAGTTTTGATGTGGTCGGGGATGTGATGATAACCAAGAACAGATTGAATAAGATTATGGTGCACTTCGCCAAAAGCATTTTTAAGATCAAGTAGGGTGATGACTAGAGATCGTTGTTTGATCCTTGCTTTGTTAATGATATTGGCCATCTGAGCAGTGTGTTCTAAAGTGCCGGACATACCAGGAGTGAACCCTTTCTGGATGTCATGTTCGATGAGCTTATTCGTCTTGAGAAAAGAGAAGATTGCGTTACGAAGACACGATGTAAATACTTTTAAGGGGATTGATTCTAGAGTTATTGGTCTGAAGTTGGAAGGAATGTTTGTATCACCTTTTTTATGAATGAGGATTGTGCAGGCTTTTTTCCAAGTAGAAGGAACATCTCCGGAAGACCAAACTTGGTGTATAATATCAGTGAGGTATGATCTTAAGAAAGGACAGCGTTTAAAACATATGATGGAAAGCTGGTCAAGAGGACAAGGGCTACCCGAGGATTTCATTTTACGGATAACATGTGTTACTTGATCATAAGTTGGAGGATCAATGTTGAAAGGAACTACAGGATTCGGTAGATGTGGAATCCAGCTTGGAATAATGAACAGCTTACGTGGATTCACCTGAAATGAAAGTTTTGCGAAAATAAGATGTACATTCAGCCATGCCAAAGGTAGGAAGAACGGTGACATTTTTTATTGAGATCTTTTTATGTATCCCCAAAAGTTTTTAGTGATGAATTATCATGGTCGATGTTATCATTATTGGAGTTTGACTTAGCTGTTTCCAGAGTCATGTTACGTAGCTTGTCACGCAACAAACAGAGAGCATATTTTGTTTCATTCAGGGTCACTAAATGTAGATTTTAGATTTTTTAGGGCTTTCTTTAATGATTAACTGAATGATCCTTGTATTTATTTATGAAGCTGTTGTCAGGAGCGTGTTGATCACCTGGCCATAATTTTCCGCGAAATAGACGTAAATGACATCATTTAGGAGCTGAATGTTTGAATTTATGTCTTGACCTCTGATTGGCTGTTTTGAATGAAGTGCAGATTTGAAAAATGCGTTTGCCGTTGACCATTCTCATCATTATTTGGAAGATTTATTCCTTTTTTAAGATCTGGAGAATTGTCGTCATTTTCCAAACCATAATTAAATTTTCAGCTGTTTCAGGCAGATCGTTTGCACAATATATTATTGAGTTGCTCATCTATGTCAGTAAGCAAATTGTCATCCAGGCCAAGTACCACGCGACAGCTACGCTGATGCATTTTAAGACCTCGGAGTCCCTTACAGTTTTTTACCACAGCAACATTTAACAATGCCACTGTTAGAAATACTGTTAGTAGTGTGGATTACCGGCTGAGGAGGTCGTACTGAATAAGGATCTTGACCATTTGGAGGTTGAGATAGTCGTTGTTTACATCGCCATAAATGTCGCCCCAGAGAAACGAACTCCGCACCACAGAATGAACAAACGGTGCACAACAACAATAACACAATAATACTTGCACGAATCATGATCCATGTACTACGAGTGCTTAATCAATATCGATATAGTGAAAATAACTGACGATTCAAGTAATAAAATAGCAATAAAACTGAGTACACGTACAGAGCACGTTCGCACGCCTCTGCTCGGAATAATAATAATAATAATAATAATAATAATAATAATAATAATAATAATAATAATAATAATAAATTGAAATGTTTACAAATGTATCACATTTCTCCAATTATGATTGCCTTTATTGAAAATAACATGACAAAGTGGAACACAACGCTGTTGCTTAACCATGCAAAAGGAACAGTCAGATCTCGTAACATTAACATTAAAAGTGGTATCTTCCAAGGTGATTCACTCTCGCCGCTTCTCTTTTGTGTTGCTCTTGCGCCATTATCTTCTCTACTCAATGATAGTGGATATGGATATAGAACAGGTGGTCAAGTAATCAATCACTTGTTCTATATGGATGATTTGAAGACATACGCAAAGACTGATTATGAACAGACAGGCTTGCTTACCATCGTGAAAGGCTTTAGTGATGATATCAAAATGGAGTTTGGATTAGACAAATGTGCGAAAGCAACATTCAAAAGAGGAAAGTTAATAAGTGCTGAAAACATCGAACTTGATGTACAAACCACCATCCAAGATCTTGACCAAGAAGATACCTATAAATACCTTGGTGTTAATGAAGGAGATGGAATTCAACACTCAATGATGAAGGAAAAGATTCGCAAGGAGTATTATAGAAGGATACGTCTAGTTCTTAAATCAGAACTAAATGCTACCAACAAAATAAGTGCAATAAACACCTTAGCAGTCCCAGTTGTCACTTACAGCTTCAATATCATCAACTGGAAAATAGAAGAACTCAAGCGACTGGATAGAAAGACAAGAAAGCTTTTGACAATGGAAAAAAATGCACCACCCTAAGGCTGACGTGGATAGACTCTACTTGCCAAGAACATCAGGTGGTAGAGGTCTTATTCAAATTGAGGCCTCTTACAAGACAACCACGATTGGCCTTGATACCTATCTTAATGACAAACAAGATCATCTACTGCAAATAGCAATTGACCATGACAAGGCAAAGAAGTTATTTTCCATTCACCGTGAAGCGACAAAGTTCAAAAGAGGTTTCAATCTACCAGAAATACCGAAAACAGCAAATGAACCAACCACTATCTATGCCCGGAGAACCAAAATCAAAGCAAAACATCATTCTGAAGAACAGCTTAAGAATTCCTGGGAAGAAAAACCACTTCATGGAAAGTATCCAAAACGCCTTAATGATAATGATGTTGATCACCTTCAGACTAACAAATGGCTCAAAACTTCTGGGTTAAAATCTCAAACTGAAGGCTTTATAATTGCTGCCCAAGATCAGTGCATTGCAACAAATTATTATAAAAACAAAATCCTAAAAGATGGTACTTGTCCTCTATGTAGAATTTGTAATCAACAACTTGAAACAATAGACCATATTGTATCGGGCTGCCCAGAGCTTGCTAAGACAGAATATATCAATCGACATAACAAAGCAGCCAAATATATCCATTGGAAAGTATGCAAACACTTCAATATAAATGTTAATGAGCGATATTATGAACACGAACCAACAACTGTGACTGAGAACGATCAAGTTACAATACTATGGGATATGGGGATACATACTGACAGAGAAATAACAGCCAATCGTCCAGACATTGTTGTGAAAGACAAAGAAAATAAAACATGTTTGCTAATAGACATGTCTGTTCCCACAGAGAAAAACATTTCAATAAAAACCACCGAAAAACTCTCAAAATATAAAGATCTTAAAATCGAAATCGAAAGAATGTGGGGCTTGAAAACAAGTACAATACCTGTGATAATTGGTGCTTTAGGACTTATTAAAAAAGGAATAGATAAATATATAAACCAAATTCCTGGAAATATAAAAATAGTAGAGCTACAGAAGATTGTACTTCTTGGTACAGCACATATACTAAGGAGAACACTATCCATCAAGTAATACCAATCACAACTATGTATGGACTCCTTATGTTCAAGGGATGAACACGGACCTATATTTTGTAAAACTATGAAAAGGAAAAGAATACAGATAATAATAATAATAATAATAATAATAATAATAATAATAATAATAATAATAATAATAATAATATAGTTCTTGGGCCTCACACTGGGTCTCGATGCCCTTACAATAAAAATTAAAAATAACAAAAATAAAATAAAGATAAAAATAAAATAAAATAAAGATAAATGATTTAGTCAATACATGAAATTATTAAATTAAATTATAAATTAAACAGATATGTCTTTAGTCCTCTTTTGAAGGAGTCCAAAGAAGGTGAATGGCGTACGTTTTTGGGAAGATTGTTCCAAAGACGCGGAGCACACACCGCAAATGCTCTTTGACCATAGTTCTTAGTATTGAAGTTTGGTTCTTTAAGCTTCATGTTATCATCATAGTTGGAGCGTAATAGACGGGCAGGTCTGTGTAATGTCAATAGCTCACTGATGTACTTCGATGAAAGACCATGCAGAGCCTTGTATGTTATCATAAGCACCTTGAAGATGATGCGCTTATCGATTGTTAGCCAATGCAGCTTTCTAAGGACAGGAGTGATGTGATTCCTCTTCTTAGTTCTAGTGACGAGTCTTGCTGCGGAATTTTGGATTCGCTGAATCTTTGAGATATCTTTCTCAGGTGAGCCAATTAGGACGCTGTTGCAGTAGTCGAGCCTTGATGTCACGAATGCATGAACGAGTTTCTCACGGGTGTTAGAGTGGAGGTATCTCAGTGCGAACACGACCGATACGCTTCAAGGCCAGAGTTGCAGATGTACATATATCGTTCACACGTATAGACATTTTTCGATGTTGATCAAGATTTACACCAAGATCACGTGCTACAGGACTGGACTCAATGGGATCACCATTTAGTATTACTTCAAATATTGGTTCCCTAGGTAGAAAACGCGAGGAGAAATGAACAACCTCGATTTTTGATGCGTTACATACTAATTTGTTATTGACCATCCAGGACATGACATCTTGTGCACAACACGCTAACTTATCCATGGTAGTTGATCTTTCAGACTTTTTAAAGCTTATATACATCTGAGTGTCGTCTGCGTACAGCATCGGATGCAAACCATGCGATTGTATGATGTCTTCAATTGGAGAAATGTAGAGCGAGAACAACACTGGCCCAAGGACAGACCCTTGGGGAACTCCACAATCCACTGGCGAGATCACAGACTGTGAGCCAGCTATGACATTAGCCTGAGTACGATTACATAAATAGGACTTCATCCAATCAAGCACTGTTCCACTGATCCCAAAATCGTCGCGAATCAAGCGAAGTCTTGTTATTAAGATGTCATGATCTATCGTGTCAAATGCGGATGAGAGGTCCAACAGAACTAAGGTGACTTCACTGTGGGTATCCAGGGCAATATTAACATCGTTACAGACTCGAACTAGGGCAGTTTCAGTACTGTAGTTAGCTCTGTAGGCAGATTGCATTTCGGAGTAGAGGCCATTGTCGTTAAGATACTGATTAAGCCAAACGTTCCAATGTTTTTGAAAGGAAAGGTAGGTTTGTAATAGGCCTGTAATTCTTCAGGTTGTCAGGATCAAGAGTTTCTTTCTTGATTCGAGGAAAGACCAAACCATGCTTCAGAGATGAAGGGAACATGCCAGACGAAAACGACCGATTCACAATAGATGTAATAGGAATGGAGATCTTGTCGACAAATACTTTTAGGACAGATGTTGGCAATGGATCCAAGGAACAGGACTTAGATCAGTGGTGATTTTAGGATTACGGAACTCACAGTCTCTTGTGAAACGGGTTCAAACACAGAGAATGAACAAGATGATGTCATAATGGGAAGGGAGCACGATATGTGTTGTGTGGAGGACGTTACTCCAGACCTTAAATTGACGATTTTTTCTAAGAAATAGGCCATGAACTTGTTTGCCAGATCCAAGTATGAAGTATGCGTAGGCAGAGTTGAAGGACCTTTAGGCTTGAACAACCCATCAATCAATTGGAAAAGCTGGCGCTGGTCAGAAGTAGATATTTTGTGTCTATAATAGCGTTGTTTCGCTTCCTCAACTGCCTGATAATATTCCTTTGATTTTTTTCACAAAGATCTGTTTATGTACCTCAAGACCAGAAGACAACCAATTCCTTTCACAACGGCGTTTCTCACGCTTAACTGATCCCGAAGCTGATATGTGTACCAAGGAGAGTGACTCGTCTGCTTGCAATGGAACGATTCAGCACAGGTGCATGAGCATCAATGCAAATTGCTTAGATCAGTGTGATACTGATTAACTAAAGATGGTAAATCAGACGATGGATTACAAATCAAAGGTAGCGATAAGATATCGTTGCCAAAATCTCGATGATCGATCTGCTTTATCTTACGATGCTTCATTGGGACCTTCAGGGCTTTAGGGCGTGGGATGTCCAGTTGGCATGTAATAACAGCATGGTCGGAGGGCAATTCCATACATGTACGTACATTGGAAACTAGATTATCATTTTTGGAGCTGGAGATAATCAAGTCTAGCGTGTGACCCTTTCTATGGGTTTGAGAGTTGACGTGCTGCTGGAGAGCTGCAGACTCAAGGAGATCTTTGAAAATTACAACATCTTGATTGCTCGTTTCCATATGTAGATTGAAGTCACCAGTGATGAGGCAGGTATCTTGAGACAGGGAAACATCCTCGAGAAGACGGGAGAAATCATCAAAAAACATTGACGAAGTAAATCGGTTTTTTGACGAAGGAGGAGGCCTATATCTTCATGTCTTGACTTTTGTACCGTGACTCCTATCAAAAAGCCTCTCAAGTCAACACATTTGTAACCAGAATCTATTTTTTCATAGGGTAGAGTAATTGCGATTTTTTTCACAAATTTGATATGTTTGGGATATATCAAGTTACTTTTTCAAATAAGTACAACACAAGTAAAGCCGTCCGCAAACATGTGAAAACGGGGAAAAAGTGTTGTTGTTGTTGTTATTGCTGCTTTGTTGTTTTGTTTTCAATAAAAAATGGTAACGGATTTGCTGAGTATCCTTAACTAGTAGCCTATTTGTCGCTTTAGATGATACTTTTTCAAAACAAAAAGAAAAGTTTTGACCAACTTTCTCAAATGAATGAATAACAGTATTCTGGTTTCAAAGTTTGAGATTGAGATCAGATTGGTGCAGTCCTCGAAGAACAAATACGTACTCACATGACTCCACAGAAATTTATTGTAATTGTTCTCTACCCCGACCCATCTCCCCCACAGGAGCTAATGACATAGTTATGCAAATTGCCCCGACGATTGTATGTTCGGCTAAGTCTATTGTTCTCCTTTAAACAATAGAAATGTCCATTAAAGGTCGTTTCTGGGTTGTTTTTTTTTCAGATTAAAATTTTACATATCATTGAAATGATCTTTAGTTCATTGAAAATGAAGATTGTCTTGTGTTCTCACAATTGCAACAATCTCGCGTCTTTGTAAAAGAAAATGGAAACAAGTAAATTTTTCTTGTGCATAACTGAGAAATGAAAAAGGCTCCTACATCCACCTTTGGTGAAATCTTGTCCAAATATTTACAGGTTTACAGAATTTCTTATCAGTTTGGTAGGGTGTGTCCAACATGAAACTATACACACAGGTTGCATGACCAAAATGTTCAAGCTTGCTAATAGCTACACCGATGAAATGGTAAAATAGTACTAAAATGCGTACACAAAGTTGATAAGTATTCAATTTTCAGTAACATGTTTGGTAAATCTTACCTGGAACATCATCGTCGCCATAGTCCATGAAAAAGTCTTCCTCGGTTGATTTTGCTTTAGGAAAGTCATCAGTAGCTTCTAATGGTAAGACCACCGTGAATCCGAGAAATCCAGTGAGAATCAAAAGAACCAGTTGAATCTTCATGTTTGCTGCACTTACTCCAATAATGACTCTTTATCATGGGCGCAGTCGCTTATGTAGCTACACCACAAAAACCTGTTTAACCTGTTTCAGTCAGTTTATACTCGCGAGATAAATATTATTTGCACTAATAGTCAAAAGCATTTGGCAATATCGCAACTTTTCATTAAGACTGAAATGAAAATGAAAAACACTGTGTCAAGAACTTATTTACCTCCCACTGTTCAAGACCATTTGTAATAAAAAAAGATCGTTCTTTAAATGTTTTTTTGCATTGCCAGAAAGGTGACAGTGTTAAAGGAAAAAGTTAAGGGCTAAACGTCAAAGTTGTTATTATCAGGTTAATCAAATTTGGCATCTTTTTCGATGACTTTTTTAGTGATTCCGCGATGATTTTTGATAGTAAACAACTAATCAGAGAAGGTAGCCTTTTGCTTGTTTAGAAAACAGCATTGTATTAGGAATTAGATCACCTAAAATAACGTTATATCATTAGTAGAACTGAGAAGGTATGTCAAAATTTTGACCAAAAATATAATTTTTGAACAAATATCAAAAAAAATTGATAAGTGAAACGGCACCTTCACGCAAAAGTTCAATACTCCAAAACTAATGAAATTGGATTTTTTTTTTCGTGTGAAATATAGACGACTTTCAAAAATGGCGGCCTAGTACATGAGAACGAGGCCACAAAGGCCTTGTTACTAGAAAATAAGCGTGGCGACACTTCTATTGCTATCAAAGACGATCTGTTCCTTTTCCTTTTAAAATACCTATTTTATGTTCATTTTACAGGATAAGTTTTACATATTTAGAATCATTTGATGCGATGTTGATTTTGGAGGCCTTTCTGGCCTCGTTATCGTGAACAATGAGCCCGCCATTTTTGAAAGTCGTCTATTAGATCACGTAAAGCTGGAATGCTTGCAAACTAGCACATTTTGAGCAAATGTCTAAAAGTTAGCATTTTGTAAAAAGAATATTCTTAAGTACCCAATAAAATCAGTTTTCCAATTATTTGCTCTTACGCTTACATTACCGAGCAAGCTGGACAGGAGCGGGTACGGGGTCAATGGTCAAGGCCAGTCCTACAACTTTTCTTGTTCTTTCTCTCTCTCTCTCTCTCTCTCTCTCTCTCTCTCTCTCTCTCTCTCTCTCTCTCTCTCTCTCTGCAATTTATAATTGCAAAGATTGAAACAATAGTATATCCTAAACATTTTCTGTAATTTAATGGGCTGAGAAGGTCGTGGTAGTTAGCTTAATTTTGAAATACCTAATTGTGAAAAATACAGTTTCTATGGCAACTGCTTTCTTCCTTTGCATAAAAAGCGCAAAAAAGTGTTCTTGTTGTATCCACTGAGCTATAGATAACCTTTTTCAGGCGTGGCTATTCCCAGTTCAAAGTTATGGGAATCATCGTAAGAAAAGTATCGCATCTTTATAAATAGACACGTGAATTGGCACAAACCGATTTTTGAAATAACCAGCGAACGCAAAAAAACAGTAAAAAAATAGTCCTATGGTAAACTTTGTCTTGGTTGTCTGGGTTAGGTCAAAACACGAGCGCTCGTTCATTTTTTCGGGCCTCGCTGCACTCAATACCATTTTGTAATTAAAAGATTTTACTTTAACTGTATTTCTATATTACCGGAAAATTGGCGATATTAAAAAAATAACAATGATAATAATACTAAAGATAATAAACGTTATTGGACACAAATCTTTTAGCATTGACGCTGATTTACAAAGATGGTGTATGAAATAAAGTAAAGGTTAAACGTCAAAGTCGCTATCATATTTGACATCTTTTTTTGATGAAACCATCAGTGATTCCACGGTGATTTTATGCACCAAGAAACTAATAAACAGGCGGCCCCTTGCTTGTTTAGAAAAACAATATTGCATTAGAATTAGATAAGCCAAATAAGCCAATAACATATCATCAGTGGGATTGAGAATTTGTAGTAAAACAACTGATTTCGCTCGACGAATAACAATTATATTGGCAGATAGGAAAATAATTACATAACTACAAAATTACGCAGATAAATTCCTGGAGAAGGCATGCGCATGTCACTGGAGGAAAAAAATCCATTCATGTGTGGGTACTGCAATACTTGCAAACTATCAAATAACGTCTTGTTTGACATTGTATTTTGAACTGTCTCCAGTCTCTAAAACTAAATATTTTGCCAAAGAAAAAAAATAGTATTTAGAAAATACGAAATACGAAAAGAGATTGATTTTGTTGACACCAGGAAATTCATTTTAAATGTCTATCTTAATTAACCGTATTGATCTCCCCTCCCCCCCCCCCCCCCCCCACCTCCAACAGTCAAAGTTTTATTTGTTAGAAAGTAAGGATCATTAATGAAGACTAATTCACAAGTTCCCACTATGGCAAGACTACAAAGTTTCTAAAGCCAAATGTTTGTGGAAGCTTGTGACAGATATTCAATTCATGCCCATATATAGCGTTGTAAAAGTTATCCCGATACTGTAGAACAGTTAAGTAACAATATGCGTTGGAACCTGTCCCCCTCCTTTCCCCTCCCCCTCCCCCTTTGCTTTCGCCTCTTCCGGTGAATTTATGTGCTGTTCAATGGATCAGATATGAATAGCAACAGATAGCCTTGGTGGGAAAAAGAAAAAAACAACAACTTTCACAACAATTCTAGGAAAAGAAAGACTGCGCAAGGATTTTTTTTAAAGTTCTTTCCGGTCGAACTTGATGAATTTCGTTGGAACTATATTTTACGGAAGGTGCCAAAAACCGGTTTATACCTGAATCCTAACCGATTGCTACTCGGACTATCCACAATACTGGATAACGACTGGCAGTCTGGTAAAATATATAAAAAAAGTGATGTACGGTGCAGAATAGAGAGTTGGAAGACTCGGCCTCCTCGAGCTCGTTAACGTTTTGGTGCATTTTCAAAATTTAAAATCCTCATATATCTCGTCAAGATTTTTCACAAATTAACGAGATCAACAGTTTCCATAATTTTAAAGAGTTGTACATGTTTTTTCAGAAATATTGGTTTTTAGCGGCATTTATACCAATTAGCAGCAAACATTACGAAAGTCATGTATTATTCATGTAATAGAATTCTGAAATATTGGCAAGTATGCCTAGTATGAACAGAAAAGATATCGCAATGGTTTAACTTGCTAGATATATACATAAGTGTGATTTCATTCATATTTGAGTTTCCCTTTGTACCAAAGACACTGGCGTTCGTTTTTATGTTTCTGAAGGACAATAAAATTTAGTTACAATCAATGGATGTAAGACAACTATTTGGAATCTATGTACAGAATAGAAACTTATAACAACTCGTGAAATCAAGTCAACAATCAATTTTGTAAAGGGAATTTTGTGATCATATGCGGTATGAAGTCCTGAACTCCAAATGAAAAAGATTTTTTTTCTTTTTCTACTTACAGAAGGGTCGGTAGCTTTTTATATTCTTTTCATTAGAATCAATATATTTTTTACTTTATAAGTACCGATTCCGTCCGTGAGCAAATTAAAAGCTGGAACTCCTTCGATCCGTAAGAACAAAAACAAGATAAAACAAACAAAGCCTTACCGACAAATTGAAACACTTGTTGTTTGTTTATAAAGCTGAACATGACTTATAAATTTTGTTTATAGCAGAAAATACCGTAAATGTGAAAGTTTTGACGAAAAACCGATTTCTTGGACATACAACACTATTTTTCCTTTGCCGAAAATGAGGTGAACAAAACAAGGCAACTAAACTGAAATCCCTATAAAAACATTAATCTTTTAAAAAATGGCAATGAACTTTAGCTCGTCTTGACAAACAAAGAAAAATGCATTCAAGAATATCCTGAGAATGTCAGTAAAGCTAAAGGTTCTACATTGTTTTTAAACTATGACGTCACACTGGTCGTAGTTTTAGTCGATCTAGTGTTTCAAAAAGTAAAGCTTAGCTAACACTAGGAGACTTTTAGTATTTAGGGACCTGAAACAGGGACTTCTTGATGGGGCAATGCCTCTTGAATTCACGACGTACACTCATGGTTTTGTTAAATAACGTTTTGCAGTAACAAAATTCGGTCCCTTCAAGAAAGGTCGAACGAATTCAAACTGATCCGACACGTCTCCTAAGTAGTCGACACGAGACGACCTCTAGGCCTACAAATGCAAAAGTTAAAGCCTGGTGAAAAAGCCATGCTGAAAATGTTAACGAGAACGAGAACGCTCACGAGGAACAAGGTGCATGATTCAGGCTAGTGCACGTGGTTGCTGGGCAATGCGTCGGCATAGAAATCGGTATTTACAGAGAAATGAGAAAGTTATTAAGTGATTATTACTCTGTAAACATTTTGTAGTTTTCACATATTTGGAATTTACTTATTCAAGGTTCAACGACATTAACATCACCCTCGGTTAACTGATTTGAAGCTTTTATGTAGTTTACGTAATTTTTTTTCAACTTTTTCTATGCATGATATTGTATTTGTTCTTGCGATCTAATTAAAAATATCAAATCATAAAATAAATTCTGTTTTTATGAATTTTTTTGTGTAAACAATTCCAGTTATAATACAACTATATAATTAATTAGATTTTGTAAAGATTGGACTTACAGCTTTTTATTTTGTCAAGTTTTTTAAAGCACTGTCGGTTTATACTAAATGCCGTTCTGTTTTAATAATTTGCCGATACCGCATATTTTTAAGGACGTTTTTCGGTGAAGTTTCTGTACTCTGGTTCGTGGCACCAGCTGTTTGAAAAACTTTCACCTTATTTGTTAGCTTTATCGACTTATGCTTCATTATTGGTAGTATTTCGGTAAATCCGCCATCAGTTACGATCTATCTAGTTTTTGAATAAGTTTGCCATTTGCGGCTTTAGTACTTCCAAGATAACTAAACTTAGTGATGTAAATAAAAAGAGCGGGAACTATGAGACGGTTGTTCATCGCTGAAGAAATGCACAGCTTGAGCTAACGGCCTGTGGATTACCGAGTGGGAATCTATGGAAATATGGGGTTTTGCGCTGTTTTTCTTGGAATAGGTATCAGCTAAAGACTGATTTGGAGTACAAAAAGTGCTGCAGGGTCTGGCTCAGCAAAAATGAATGTTAAATACTCAGGGGATTTCTTATAAATACACTTAAACAAGTGTCACAGGTTCTTCCCTATGTTTATACTGCCATTTAACTGTACAAAGTGCGCTTGCGCATTGGTTTGCATGCATATTGGGCACGCATAAGATTTTATGTCATTATCTGTGCATGTATTCTTTAAAACTCATATAATGTGTAAATAAACTGTCTTTATTAATGATCGACATTTTTTCATATGTTAGGCAACGTTCTTTTTACATTAATTTCACCCTTAAAGTGCAAACGTGTGAAATGTATAAAGAACGAGAGAACACGTTATATAGGTGTATAAATATCCAGACGGAAGGCATCGCGCCCTCGAGTTCTTTACATTATTATCAAACATCTAGTAGTTACAGTCACTCCTCATGACTTCGAGTTCTTGTCCACCGTGAGTTGCACTAACTAGTTAGAGACAGTGGAGCGCTATTTGTCTCAAGAAGTTCGATTAAATGGCGAAATACTTATAAAAATTATTGTTAGCCATTATGTTGAAATTCTGAGAATGAATTTAAAAGAGCTAGAAGAGACCAAAAGATTTTGAATATAACTGCCGCCAAAAGTTCTAGCCGTGGCAGTATGTAATCGGATCTCAGCACAAAGAAACTTGTCAAAAACTTTATCCATAGTTAATAGAGAGGGGACTGGTTATGAAACCCGGCAAACTTCAAAGGACCGGTCTATTGTTTAGAGTTCGAGGTTGAACCGTCACGTGACATTGACCGTGCACACGCTAAAAAACAGGTCAGATCTCTTCACACTCGCTTCGAACGACGCCATCTTGATCATCTTGATTCATGAATTTGTGTGGGCACGGTCACTGTCACGTGATTTCGAACAGTTGAAGTTTGCCGGGTTTCGTAACCAGTCCCCTCTATTGACTATGCTTTATCCAAGTGGTAACGTTTCGGTAACGTTTCGGCGTGCATCACAATAATGGGCCCGCAAAGTTATTATCGGGTCTTTCGAGAAACTAGCCTCATGGCATGACTTTATGATGTGACTTTTTTTCTACAGATGAAAGGTAGTTGAAGGCCGCACGACATATCATTCCATTTATAGTTGTCGTTAATACTGAACGCTACGCAGTCCTCGTATTTGTACAAATCATTTGGTTGGCCACTGACCCAGTTTTGGTAAGACACTGGTGACCCATCGCTGAACTTAAAAGTGGTTTCTGTTGACAGGTCGTTGAGGCCACTCCATACAGCGTCACGCTTATTCCAAAAGCCTGAATTTAGAAAGATAGAATTCATTAATTTAAAGCTTATGGTTGGTTACTAGTTGGCCGGTCGTTCGTTCGTTCGTTTGTATACGCGACTTTCAAAAATGGGGGGCGGGCTTCCATTAGATCTCCAAAAGGACCGGCAACATGTTTCATAAGAACGAGGTCACATAGGCCTTTCAAATCATCATAGCATCAAAATGAACCCAAAGGTAGCTGTAAAATACATAGAGCAAAGGTATTTCACAGCTCAATAAACAAATCATAAACATCCATTCATCTGTTCATATGTTAGTGTCCCCAATTAGCTGATTAGTGGTCTACGTGTGGACTGCTAGATATATAATCGACGCTGAAATAAATTTCATTATTATTATTATTATTATCATCTTTGGCAGCTACACATGCGTTATCACGCTTGTTTTTCCAATGAAAAGGCCTTTGTGGCCTCTTTTCCATGAAATTGATCGGGACCAGTTCCCGTTGGTGATCCTTTGCAAGCCCGCCATATTTATAAGTTTTCTATAAGAAATAGTATTTTCAGTTAATGTCTTTTAGGAGAATAAGTAATGAAATTCGTCAAACTTGTTCACCGGTAAACATCATATGTCGTAACTGTGTCCATACCAATTCGTGTTGAGGCGTCGTTGTTGCCATTAACAGGCCAAGTAAACACTGCTAGCTCTTTAATGTATCCATGGAGGACTTTGCTCTCGTTCCTGTTCAAACCTATGTCAAAGCGATGTCCAGTATACATTAGACTACTTTGATTAACATTCAGGATCTCTTCTACTTCTTTTTTCCCATTGATGTAAATTGAAACTGTCTTTGCGATGTTACTCCACGAACCCATAACGTGCATCCAGACATTTAAAGTAACGGTACTATTGAGAGATGGAGTAATAAAATGTAAATAAAACTACTATTTATTTTTCTCATATAACCAGGTATACAGCTTTAACCCAGGAACAAGGAGTTTGTTTTTAAGGAATCGTTCAGGATTTGGGGTGGTTTGCGAAAGGTTTTGAGGGAAAGTTGATCGTAAACACAGTGTTTGTTTGACAACGATCGAAGTCTGCTGCTATGTCACTTAATGTACCAAATTCAATACCAAATCTCGTGGGGATTTCATTTGCATTTATGTCATTACTTTTGCTTTGGATTTTTTTGGAAAAATCTGTTATTCTCGACGTTATTTGGCTTTGTTATATATTTGAGTCAGTGACTTTTTGGAAAAATCTGTTATTCTCGACGTTATTTGGCTTTGTTATACACCTATTTCAAAAAAGGTTGTCACCGCTAAGAGCGATAGGCGATAGGTAATAGGTCATTCCAAGACCGCAAAGCACTATTGATTTCTTAATTAAGCCATCCTAAATCTTTCTTTACACTCTTCCATCAAATATTTGGCTATTCATATGTAAATCAATTAGAAATCAATAGTGCTTTGCGGTCTTGGAATGACCTATTACCTATCGCCTATCGCTCTTAGCGGTGACAACCTTTTTTGAAATAGGTGTATATTTGAGTCAGTGAAATTGAGCCGGATTTCTTGACAGAAAAGCACTCGAAGACTTAAAATATAATTTGTTTTTGATTTTATCTGCACAATAATATTGTACTAACGTTCTATAAAACATGTGAAAGATGAGTCGATCTCGATTATTTCTTATCGGATTCAAGTTCAAGTTCAAGTTTTTTTATTCACACTTCTTTTAATGTTACATGTTTCTCTTATATAATAATATAAACAATAAAAAATAGACAGTTAGGATGTGTTAGTTGGTTATATCTAAATTTTGGAAGTGTGCGGTAGCCAGAGGAGCAAGGCTTTCGGGCTGGCTACCGCCACTAGTTGATTTTAATAGAATTGGTGTGAACGGTGACATGGCAGATTCAGTCATTACAACCCACTTCAGAGTATCAGAGGCTATTTATATTTTTCTGACTATTGATTATTTTTGGTCTCTCGACAAACCCAAAATGATCGACCAAAATCGAGTTCATTTACTCATTAGATCTAGAGATTGCGGTAAATTAGATTAAGGGACTTCCAAAACATACTATACTGTACTATTGACAAATGTTTTTTCCCTCATTGTTTGTTCCAGATTTTCCTGCTTTAATACTAAGATATTCCTGGTGTAAAAATAATACCAATGGTATCGGACAATTGTGAATAATTATAACAATTCGTGTTTGTGAATATTTTGCTTGTTATCTATGCAAACTGATTTGAGTTCCCAACACTTCTGTGCTTTTACTGCAGTGGATCATCGTTTATGTTTAACATTTTAGACAGGTTTTATACAGTATATACTACAGTATAGTTATTACTAGTACCCCTATACATCAGTGGGGGCATCCATGGGCAGTCTTGGAATGGACACTTATACATTAGATGATGCAGTTATCCATATGTACTGAGAGTGATCATTTATTTATGCAAACTAACTCTAAAAATCTACGATAGTAGACATGGTGATGATTGTGTCTAACTGGAAATCTGTTCTAGTGTCCGGCGGACTTGAACGACCATTTCACGGTTGTTGTGGCTCAACCTCAGCCTGGACACCGTGTAATATATTCTTTAGAATTTGACTACAGCCCGTGGAATTTTAAAGTGTTTCGATTGTTTGTTGATGTGTGCATTCCTTACATTACCATGGGCTGCAGTCGATTTCTAAAGAATATATTACACGCTGTCGAGGCACAGGCTTACCATCCTCAACGTTTGTGGATCGGGTTAGTTCCCGTTTAGTGGGTTTGGGATCCCTGTGTTGTAATTCAACCCCTTGTTTGGTAGTTGAATAGCATGAGTTTAATTTTGCTTCTGAAAAGCTTTCTTTTTCTAATCGATTCTTCGAAAGTTTGTTAGAAATGGAGATTAATAGTTACTGAACACTTCTGGCTAGTTTTTTGGGGAGTTTGAGGCGTATTTACTTAGTTTGAGGCCGTTGAGTTTTGAGCTGCGTTCCCACATACAGAAAAGACAACAAGGTAGGCAACTTCGACGACTCGAATCATCCACCGTGGCTCACAAACCACGCGAAAAATCAAACTTGCCTTCGTTGGTCGACATTCAGCGCTCGGCACGTCAAACTAGATACATCTAGCAACTACTGGAGCGAGTTTGAGAGAAATCGGTCACGAAGAACAGCCTGAAATACGGGCCCGAACTTCTTCAACTGTTGTAAATTTCGAATGTTCCGATGATCTGTACTGACCTGGAGGACCAATGGAATCCCAAGAATGTGTTTAGGTGGCGAACTCGCCACTTAGCCCTCCCCTGCAGTAATACTAATAGTAATATCTCTTTTAGGATACATCAAAAGTATCAGAGATCGAAGGCTTCTCTAATAGAATTGAATAATATCTTGTCTGAATTTAACTCTGAAAGAGAAAACCTCAGCTTTGATCTTCAATACTCAGATTGCTGCAGGGGAGGGCTTAGTGGTGAGTTCGCCACCTAAACACATTCTTGGGATTCCATTGGTCCTCCAGGTCAGTACAGATCATCGGAACATTCGAAATTTACAACAGTTGAAGAAGTTCGGGCCCGTATTTCAGGCTGTTCTTCGTGACCGATTTCTCTCAAACTCGCTCCAGTAGTTGCTAGATGTATCTAGTTTGACGTGCCGAGCGCTGAATGTCGACCAACGAAGGCAAGTTTGATTTTTCGCGTGGTTTGTGAGCCACGGTGGATGATTCGAGTCGTCGAAGTTGCCTACCTTGTTGTCTTTTCTGTATGTGGGAACGCAGCTCAAAACTCAACGGCCTCAAACTAAGTAAATACGCCTCAAACTCCCCAAAAAACTAGCCAGAAGTGTTCAGTAACTATTAATCTCCATTTCTAACAAACTTTCGAAGAATCGATTAGAAAAAGAAAGCTTTTCAGAAGCAAAATTAAACTCATGCTATTCAACTACCAAACAAGGGGTTGAATTACAACACAGGGATCCCAAACCCACTAAACGGGAACTAACCCGATCCACAAACGTTGAGGATGGTAAGCCTGTGGTCGAGGCTGAGGTTGAGCCACGACAACCGTGAAATGGTCTATTGGTCCCTAATTAGCAGTAGTTGATTTTCCCTATTTTTCTATGTAACGCTTACTTTGGTCACACTTTGAAATATTAGCTCTTAAAGTCTAATAATTTGTCTAACTTTAACTTATAATGCATTAAAAAAACTTTTCAATTTTTTACATGAACCTACCGAGACTCGAACCTAGTCTAACTCTCTTATCCCTTTCCCTGACCACTAAGCCACACGCGAATTCGTTGACCAGGACGGAATTTTTTTATATAATGAGCAATTCATGAGTAGCTATTGGTTGGTTTATATATTGTAATATGCAGATAATTGTGTGGAGAAAGATTCCTCCCGAATAATTCATGATCATGAGGATTTGAAGTCGTTCAAAGTCTTCCAATTCGGACTTGAAAACCCCTTTAAGTCCTCATTGTCGGACTTTAAACATTACATAAAACACTTCATGCACTACCATCAGTGAAACAATAGTGTTATTGGTTCAAACAGCTTAAATCAATGCCACGTAAACAAACCTTATGATCATCACAGTTACGTAGTTAATTACTAATTTAATATCAGTTAGCTGTTAAACACATTGATACTCGTCAGTAAGGCTTCTTGTGATTACGATAAAGAGGACACCATTGTGAACCAGGCTTTGTCATACCATAGAAAATACAGCCAATCAAAAACCAGGAAAGCCGTGCATATTCGACTGTCTCTTCCAATGAGGCCTTGTGGTAATTGACTGTATTTTCTATGGTTTGGGATAAAATAGTTATACAATGATTTCTCTCGGCAATCGTCACTTGTAAACTTGAAAAGGCAAGTCACGTGGGGCATGGGATATTCCACAGTATTTACTATAATCTACCTTGTGGCTGTAATAGTGGTGATATTTTTGGAGGCCAACATAATAGTGAAAGAAACTTTCCTTTCCTTGTCGATCTTTAAAGCAAACTGAAAAGGAGACGACCAGTCGCCATAAACTAAAACTTCCGAAGCACTGCTCATCAGCTTTACCCATGCTCCTATTGAAAATCCACGGTTCTGCAAATCCATGCTTGACGTAGTGACAAAGTTAGCGTTGTTTCCATCTAAGTACAAGGCTTTGTACTTATCGACACTTTTAATGGCAGCGTTACCGTGGAAACTAAAAAGTTTAAGGAAACATAAGAGTAGAATTTGTGTTTGAGTGATCAAAAGTCATTCACTGTTATTACCGGGTTGCCTGTGTAATGTTTGGTTTAATGTTTAGTGTCGCACTTCCGCACGCTGTTTTTCTGGCATTATTTACACACATAGTTTCATTGCCAAAAAATACTAGCGGACATGCGCATTTGTGACGAGAAGCTTAGAAAAAATTCGGCACATATTTATGGACATGTTCTCAAATTAACAGAAAATATATGGGGCTAGAATTTTTATTCCTAGATAGCATAGTGACATCGTAGTTACAACACCTACACTGTTTCTGATTTCAATAAACACACTATTAGCTACAACAAGCAGAATTAATCATCGTCAAAATGTTAAAATATGATTCGGTTTTTCGAAACATAACTTCATAAAGTTTCCACTACCCACTTTAGGGTCAAAAGACCCAAGGAGTACAAAATTCCCCATTTATTCCGGTCTCAAACTCGTGGAAGTTACGTCCGTATCGTCCTACCTCGTATCTCGTTTGAGCCCTTGGACACAACTTCATTTCGGTTTCAGTCTGTTTGTTTATGCAATAATTAGGATTCAAGAAATCGTTGTTGTATGGCGCAGGTCAAAGATATATTGTGATTTCTCGTCTTCTTCGGTTTTTCGTCGTCCATGTTGCTGTGCTTACATGCCAGGCGTTAGTCGTCGTGCAATGACTAGTACTCGTTAAATGGTTAAAACCCGAGGAAAATTGAATTTTTCCGCGAAAAAAAAAAAAACCCCAAAACATTCCGGTGTGAAATTGCTAGCAAATATGTGATATACGAAATGAAATTTCTGCTTTATAAATGGCACAGCTGCAAGTCCCTAAGGTTTCACTCAGCTACCTCCGTTTGGTAGATCTAACCACAATTCTATCCGGCCTCCTTTCACCGAAACAATTCATCAATCCTAAAGGGACTAACACAACTATTTACAAGCGCAAACTCAACCTCTCCAACTTTTCTAAACTACACGATTGTTTGAAAAGTGAAAATTGGAATGCTCTCTACAAATGTGCTTCTGTTGATGGTAAAACAAACTTCTTCTATAACAAAGTTATGGCCTCCCTTAATAACATTGTCCCAGCAACAGCCTGCCGACTCAACACCAACGACAAACCATGGATGACATCACACATCAAGTCTCTAATTGCCAAGCATCATCGTGCATGGAAACGTGGTTATTTACCTCTCCGCAATTTCTACCGCAATAAAGTAGCTCGAGAAGTCAAGCGTTCCACACAACGATACTATAAACACAATCTTGAGGAAGCAAAATCGAGAAAATTTTGGTGGAAAGGTGTGAAGACAATAGCCACGCAGAACATAAAGAAGATCCCCAAAAAGCTAACTTTTGGAACTCAGGATGTTACGGGAGCAGATATGGCCGAGTCAATCAAGGACTTATTCTTAAAAGTTGTTGAGGAATACCAACCGCTCGAAGCCAACACTGAGGATTCAACTCGGAAACACCTATCATCCCACACAAATTCTTGTTAATCGTCGATCAAGTCGCTAACAAGCTCAGTGTCCTACAAATCAACAAGTCTACTGGCCCGGAGCCCGTTCCTATTAGAGTGCTAAAAAGGACAATCGCTATGAACTTGCAAAACCTCTTGTAAATATTATCAACTCTTGCCTGCTTGAGGGCTACTTCCTCTCAGTGTGGAAACGTTAAGAGCTCATGCAACCCCGGCACCAAAGAAATCAAAGTTGGTTGACCCTGAAAAGGAACTAATGCCTATTTCAGTGACAGCCTCGCTGGCCAAACTATTTGAAAGCCACCTCAATGATATTCTACTAGAACAGATTGGGCCGCAATTGGATGATAGGCATTTTGCTTCGTTGAAACACGCTTGGCATAAATGATCTCAAAATCGCTCATCCAAATGTCGCCATTTTACTCAAAGCTTCATATATTCAACAGTCTTTAATCGATTGGGACGATATTTTCGGAGATAGATTATTACATGTAGCATTATATTTTGTTAGGCGAAAAGTTACCATTGACGTCATTTTAACGTCATAGTGAATTGTTACATTTCTCGAGAAAATCGGAGTTTCACCGGAGTTTCTCAAATGTACATATTTTGATAGCAAATAACATTCTCCAAAATTTGGCGCGACTTTTATCTCGATGCGACTATTCGTTGCTGAGTTATAATGGATTTTTAATTCACAAAGACGTCATAAAAGTGACGTCACTAATTACTAAAGAGCTATTTGAATCTATTTGCATATTTTAGAGTAGACGTTTTGAAATGATCGTCTAAAGGCGAGTTGTCCCTTTTTCTTCCTTGTCGACACTCAAAACAAGAGATATCCAGGCTACCAGGGACAACTTGCCTTTATATAATTATCCCCTAACCATTCTGCGTGCAACATTGAATGTTTGTTTTCTGTTGTATGTCGAAGTATAAGCCCCCCCATAAAGCAAACTCTGCAAATTAACAAAAGTATCTAAAAAACTCATACAAATGTCTTACGTTAACTCGACGTCTGTTCCATCCATTTTCCAGAACATTATTAGTCTAGTATTTGAAGAATTCCCTGACAAAAAATAGAAATAAGTGAAATAAACAAGTTTTTCTTACAATCAACCACCATCTATGTTCAACCTGCTAGACCTCAGTGCTGAATCGAAATCATTTGGCGTCATTTGTTTGACTATACAGCACAACACAGCACAGCACAGCACACCACAACACAGCACAGCACAGCACAGCACAGCACAGCACAGCACAGCACAGCACAGCACAGCACAGCACAGCACAGCACAGCACAGCACAGCACAGCACAGCACAGCACAGCACAGCACAGCACAGCACAGCACAGCACAGCACAGCACGGCACCGCATGACATAAATATCTTTTTAATGACTACGCTTTTGAAATATTTACCTCTTGGTGCGTTTTTAAGAAGGCTTTGTGAGATAAAATCTTGTTCTTGTTGACTGAAAATCGACACCAGATCTGCCTGATGTGAGCGGCAAATGGTTCTTGCGCTGCCCCATGTTTCACGATTTTCAAACAATCGAAATTTAGACGAGTTGAATGTGAGCCATTCGTTTGATCCTAAGCATTCTTCTGTGCTGCATTTATCTCTCGACTGAAAAAATATTTTCGTTAATTGACAACATTTACTCAATTTTGTATTGACACATCTTTTGATCAAATTATGACTGGGTTGAATTGATAATGATCAGCTGGAGAGCACAATGGAGACTTTTCGCTCGTGTGCAGCTAAATGTGACATGTCGACGCGAATTAATTTTGAAAAACTACAATACTTGGCAAAATTTGTTGGCACGATCGATGTGAAATTTACGGCTTTTTTGTACATTATGCTCTTTGCGGCCTTATTATTAGACGCCCTCACCCTTGTACAATGTAGCTGGTAGCTAGAAGGTCTGTTGCATTTATTGCCGAGCAGTAGGCGTCGAGAAGTTTACAGCAGCATTGTACATTGGGCGTGTGGGAGCCATCCTCATGACCATCAACTGTGCATGCGCATCCCGACAAAATCGTGCCAATTCTTGCAATGTTTGTAGCTAGCTCCTCCAGGTTAAGGTCGTTCATTAAATGATTTAAAGGATCTCATTGCCTGTTAGCTTACACCGATAGCGATTGACATGCCCCTCGTAGCGAATTTATGATAAAAGAATTAGTAATTGCCCTGTTTCATTATGACGTCAGGGCTAGGTAGCTTCTTAAGAGGTGCACAGAATCGTCTAAAACAATAGGAATGTGAACAGAATAGTCAAATGGTCTGATATCCAGATAAAGCCAATTTTATGAACATTGTCTAGCTGAGAAATAGATTTAGACTACAGTGTACATATCACGTGTCTCATTGAATATTTCAGAGCCAATGAGAGTGAAAAATCAAAGAGGACTCTTTCTGAATGCACTAGAATGACGAATATTTAATGAGACACGTGATATTTGTAACAGTCTAAATGTCAATATAATGAACTACATTATTCGTCGTGGATGTAATATTTCAAGTCCGACAATGAGGACTGGACGGGATTTCAAGTCCGAATTGAAGGACTTGGAATTACTTCTCATCCTCATTAATTATTCGGGAGGGAAAAATGACGAGGAAAATAAATTCTACAGGAATATATTGGTTTTATCATTTGAGACGGCTACTTCATGCATGATTTCAGATTTACATAATTTTGAATACATTGCGCACTAATTATTGTTCTCTAATACCCAAACGGGCATTTGAAACAAAAGCTATTCAAATTCTCTGTCTGCTATTCATTTCAATCCTAATGAGCTTCATTCATAACATTTAAAATTAGTTTATCTTCCGAAACTTCGTATTGGAAAGTCGGTAGTGCAATGGTGTAGTCAGTAGTGCAATGGTTTAAGGCGGTGCGCATTAGGTGGAAGGTTGGGAGTTCGCTTCTCGTGGTGAAATTTGTCATAGATTTTTTTCACTAAATTCTAAACATAGTTTACCATTTCTATTTGTTTATAAGAATTTCAATAACTTGGACTTTGAAATTATCTGAGAAATTAAATCAGTTGGAGTAACTGGAACAAAATTAATTCAGTACGCCTAGTATAGACTTCCTACGATTTCCAGTTACTGCACGTGGTACGAATTACGTACAAGGATTGGCCAGATACCTTGTGAATAATTAATGAGGATGAGAAGAAATAAGAAAGGATACTTATTCAATTGTCTCACGACAGTGGTCATTTGGAATGAAAGTTTTGACTACTACTGCTAGTCTAAATGTTTTTTATCAGGAAAAGGTTAATGAGATTGTAGTTGGCTGTATAAAATATACCGACGTTTGATAACAAAATATTTATTGCATTAGATGTTTTTAGTTTTTTTCTTATTTTATAAAACACCATTTGTATCAATTATATTTGAACAAATTATTATTGTTTTCTCCCGATCCCTAGAGTTTAATAAATAGCTAATTGTTTTGCTGTGACATCATATAAAGGCCAATTGTTTAAGTTTTTCATTACGCACAAGTTTCATATTTTTCAACCTTGGTGTATACCAAATTTATCAACCCGGGCTCGCAGGTTGTAAATATCCCCAAAACATGTCATATCACGTGACGCACGTTTCTCACTCTCATTGTTACTGCTGGGTTCCCTGTGGTCCGCGGCGCGCAAGCCCAGTGTCGTACTTTTTTCACGGCGGCCGCAAGGCCACAGAGACCTTACCCTTTGTTGAGCGTTTTGTCGAGCTTTATTTGATCATTTTTTATATCATTTGCCCTTTGATTTGTACACAAAGTGCTATCAAGGTGTTATGATCTGCCTCGGAATGGAATAAAAGCTAAAGTGTTTGTGTTTAGCCGCCGTGTCCAGCTCGCCGTGTCAGCTACACTCATGTTTATGCCGATCTGATTACTTGCCTGAGTAGGAGGCTGGTACCGAGAATATGAAACCAACTCAAATCTACTAATCGCTTGCTGGCTTATGATACCAGCCTGAACATAATATCTTAAGGTGGCTCGACCCAATTTTCAAGTAGAGCTACCAGTCGTCTTTGAGTGAAAATTATTTGTTCATGAGCAGTCTGATAGTAAATTACATATTACACCCTTATCAGACAAAGATCAAAGTTTATGATGACGTATGTTATATGGAGATCGGCGCTATTATGGCGACGCCTTAAAAGAATTCCCCTTTTTACATATTCTCGATTTTAATGAGTTCTAGGCTTATTCTTAAAAAATGCTCTTGTGATCTTGTAGTTAACATCATTGCCTTTAGCTCTAGCAAATTAAATCAATTTCTGAGAGAGCGTTTTTAAGATATCATCGATGAGAGATTTTAACTGCAAAAATCAAGCGTAAACAAAACAACTTTTTGAATCTCCTACAATTAAAAAGAAAGTAGCACATCTAAGTTAATTTTTCATCTCAAATTGTTGTAAAGATATCAAATTTGGCTACTGAAAGAGACGAGAGAAATTACATTGATTGATATCGAGAAAAGTGAGCCGAACTCATGTATATGGACATGCTGATTTTGCGTCTGTTGCCCAAATTTCGCTCTATTGTTACATAAACTGCAATATTTAAAGATCCCTTCGATAAATTTTGTTTAAAAATTAGTATGGTTGAGTTTTGGTAATAGTTGATATGATATAGCGTTTTCAAATCCATTGAATCATTTTATGGCTGTAAAATATTAGCTTCAAATCAGTATATTTTTCAGCCGGATACAGTGGTCGACAACTCATTGATGCATGATGCAGCTCTTTTGTTTTAGTTTGTCATGTTTTCGTGCATTCTAGCACCTGATGCAAATTGCGGAACGTTTCAATACCTTCCGATTACTCTTCCGAGATATGGTAATCGCTAGAAAGAAATCTTTTTATTTTAACTGTACATTTCTTTGCAGCATGTCAGCAAATCGTTCTATTTTTACTTTGTCTCCCCATGATTCTGCTATTGACGAGTTTCCATCTGCGGTTGTGTGACAAAACGTTTCTTTCCTTTTTGGCATTCTTATGAAAATTTCATTCTAACAATTACCATATTTCGGAAGAGTGCTCGGAAGGTAATGAAGCGTTCCGCAATTTGCATCAAGTGCTGGAATGCACGAAAACATGACAAACTAAAACAAAAGAGCTACATCACACATCAACGAGTTGCCAACCACTGCCAACCACTGATTCCGGCTGAAAAATATACTGATTTGAAGCTAGTAATTGACCACCTTAAAGGGATTTAATGAACTTGAAAACGCTATATTATATCACCTACTACCTAAACTAAATCACGTTAATTTTTAAACAATATTTATCGAAGAGATTTTGAAACATTGAAGTTTATGTAAAAATAGAGCGAATTGTGGACAATGGAAGCAAAGTCAGCATGTCAATATACATGAGTACGGCTCACTTTTTTCGAGATCAATCAATGCGATTTAACTCATCTCTTTCCGTCGAGACGTTTGATATCCTTAGAACAATTTGAGATAAAAAATCAACTTAGATGCGCTATTTTCCTTCCAGCTGTAGGAGATTCAAACAATTGTTTTGTTTACGCTTAATTTTCGCAGTTAAAATTTTTCATCGATAATATCTCGAAAACGCTCTCTCAGAATTTCGTTTAATTCGCTAGAGCTAAAGGCAATGATGTTAACTACAAGATCACAAGAGCATTTTTTAAGAATAAGCCTAGAACTCATTAAAATCGAGAATGTGTAAAAAGGGGAATTCTTTTAAGGCGTCGCCATAATAGCGCCGATCTCCATATAACATACGTCATCATAAACCTTGATCTTTGTCTGATAAGGGTGAAATATGTAATTTACTATCGGACTGCTCATGAACAAATAGTTTTCACTCAAAGACGACTGGTAGCTCTACTTGAAAATTGGGTCGAGCCACCTTAAACAAAAGCTGCCAAACCCTTAGTCACGTGCTTACCGTCAGTTCGTCGTACTCGTAGCCAGATTTCGAAACCATCGATAATGGATGAGCTGTTTTCGTCGATTTGTTCAAATCGCACGTTTCTTTTCCTTTTTCGTCTTTATAAAAGTTAATTGAACGACAACCAATCATATTCCCACATGCTAATGTGCAGTCCATGTAGTTGGATTCGATTGTCTTGATCACGTGACCAATCAGAGCCTCGTTGTGGTACCGTAGAAAAAAATCTCCAGCTTTGAATTTAGCGTTGACGAGGTGTGAGTAGGCAATGATTAAAGTTATAAGGCACAGATTCATTTTACCTAGAGGTAATGAGAGAAAATTGTTTCATATATTACCAATTTTCATATTACCAATCAATCAATCAATCACAATCAATCGAACTTTATCACAACACACAAAACGCTTTATTGTTAAGATTAGTCCATCAGTTAGCTCTCTAGTGTAGTGGGTAAAGGTGTGTATAGGAGGGCCAGATAGTTTCGATTTGAGTCTCAGTCACTGATCAAAAGCCATTTTTTCACCAAACACAAGCCTGTATACAATTTGTTATGTATAGTATAAAGAACGAGAGAGAGTGTTTTATCGGATATAAAGATCCGAGCCGTAGGCGAGGATCTTTATACCGATAAAACACGATCTCGAGTTCTTTATACGGCTTAAAAAACT
The DNA here is from genome assembly GCA_029948255.1 of Telmatactis stephensoni. NCBI lineage: Eukaryota > Metazoa > Cnidaria > Anthozoa > Actiniaria > Isophelliidae > Telmatactis > Telmatactis stephensoni. Next base: position 79,522 of record JALIZF010001124.1, read on the forward strand.
CCAACACATATTAGAGTTGTTCTCTAAAAGAAATTCAAAAATATCTTCATTTATCTTGGAGAAAATCGAGGTTAAAGTTGATGTAAATTAGGCCGAATCTTTATCAGATATATAGACACTCGTCACGGTGGCGATTTTCATTGTGTTTGCCTTATGAATTATTAATGAGTTTTTTAAATTTACTTTTATAGTTACTTTAAAAAACTCATTAATAATTCATAAGGCAAACACAATGAAAATCGCCACCGTGACGAGTGTCTTTATATCTGATAAAGATTCGGCCTAATTTACATCAACTTTAACCTCGATTTTCTCCAAGATAAATGAAGATATTTTTGAATTTCTTTTAGAGAACAACTCTAATATGTGTTGGAGTTTTTTAAACCAAGTATGTCCAACATGACCAATCTATTCCATTTGTAATTTGCATTTTACCATTGGTACAGTTGGTGAATTTCCACAGGAAGCCCCATATATGTATAAAATTATATGTAAAACATTATAAGAACAGGGCAACCAAGTGGTGTGGAGTTCCTGTGGTAATACGAGCGGAAAACAGGTGATAGGTTTGGAGTTCCTGTGGTAACTCGAGAGCAGCGGGCCGAGCGCTTTACCAATGGTTCCATTGGTACCATTTGTCAAATCGTGCATATCATTATATCTATTGGTTCGATTGGTGACGTACGTACACATTTAAGATTCGCCGTTTTCAAGCTTGCAAAGTTTTACAATTACTTCGTTATATCTAAGCTCACGGTCTTCGAAAATCAAAACAATATATGATTCGCCGTTTTCAAATCTTGAGGAACGAAGTCAGCTCTCTTTAAGCTTGCAAAGTCAGTTTACAATGACTTCCTTAAAACTCACGTTCCTCGAAAATCACAACAATACAAGATGCGCTGTTTCCAAATCTTGAGGAACGAAGTCAGCTCCCTGTTTTTAAGCTTCCAAAGTTTTACAATTACTTCGTTATATCTAAGCTCACGATCCTCGAAAATCAAAACAATATAAGATTCGCCGTTTTCAAATCTCGACGAACGAACGAACTCACGGTCTTCGAAAATCAAAACAATATAAGATTCGCCGTTTTCAAATCTTGAGGAACGAAGTCACTCACGGACCTCGAAAATCAAAACAATATAAGATTCCATAAGATTCGCCGTTTTCAAATCTTGAGGAACGAAGTCACTCACGGACCTCGAAAATCAAAACAATATAAGATTCGCCGTTTTCAAATCTCGACGAACGAACTCACTCACGGACCTCGAAAATCAAAACAATATGATTCGCCGTTTTCAAATCTTGATGAACGAAGTCAACTCACGTTCCTCGAAAATCACAATACAGGATGCGCCGTTCCCAAATCTTGAGAAACGAAGTCAGCTCCCTGTCTTTAACTTGCAAAGATTTGTTATCACTTCGTTAAATTAAACTCAAATGTAATTTGAATAGCTATCAAGCCTCGAAGCAAGTTTTAATAGGCTCCATTCAAACGAGAACGCAAGTCCATACAAGTTTTGACTTGAAACTCAGTCCTCGTTTGAACATGCACCGCTCCACGCAAGTCGATGGAAAATTTTCCATAACTTTCAAGGAAAATCGGCTAGCTGAAGGACAGCGAGAAAACCAGATTTGTTTTTGTTTTAATTGTTCAAACGTTCCAAAACTTGCATTCGCTTGCATGCAAATTTGAGCACGTTCAAACTGTTCGCAAGTCGATGCAAGTAAACGCAAGTCGATGCAAGTTGGTGTTCAAACGAAGATGCATCGAACTTGCATCGACTTGCGTTCTCATTTGAACAGGGCCTTACGGAGGAGCCGACCTTCAAGCTTGTCAGACACGATCATCTCCAAGTCAACATGCGATCATTAATCAGCGATTATTTAGTCCTTTCCAAGTTTTTTATCCATTAATCGATTATTCGGATACGGTTTTTTTTAAAGTTCACAAGTTGTGTTTTGTTCTCAAACCGTTTTATTTTTGGTGAAAAGGCCTTACATCATGACTAGTGCTCAACAGCAAGAAACGAGAGCTTTTATAGCCGAAGCTGACACGCTGGTATCTGTAATATATCCGATAAAACACTCTCTCTCGTTCTTAATTATACTATACATATAACGCGCGCCGAAACAGGGCCTGAGAACAGTGGAGCACTTGAATGTTTTGGAAGATTTATGGAAGAGTTAAATACCGAGAACCGAGGCTTTTAGCCATATACATGTAAAGAAAATTTCTCACGAAGAGAAATTTTTTTTTCGAAACAAAAAATCCTCAAATAAGGAGTAAATTTTCAGTAAAGTACGTTTTTTGTATTGTTTTCAAACATATTAGCAGTTTGCAGTTCACGACTGTTTTGCAATGAAATTAAAAGCGATTGATAGGGACAAAATCATGTATGGTTGCATGAAAATTTGGACTGTTCTTCACAAAATAAACACATCAAAAATCCACGGCAATTTTATAAGAACAATGAGTTAATCCCAACATTTAAATTATAACAAGTCATTTCCTTTTTGATGAAAATGTTCCTTTCCATACTGTTATTACAACTTTTATGACATTAAAAACTAGAAAGCCTCCGCGTGGCAAGTTACGACAAAAGTCAACAGTGATAATTAAAGAAGGTCATAAAATTAACTGAATTGCCTTTGAAACATCTACAGTTCGAGAATAATTTTTTCTGGACCAAACTTTAATATGTACACATAAGAAAATAATAACAAGAGGATCAAAAAGGCAAATTTCGTCACAATTCGTGACAAAACTGTCACATTCAACGAGTCAAATTCACGTCGAAGCTTTAAAGATTAAAAAGTCTATAAAACAAACTGAATCTGCTTGAAAATCTTTGTCCAGTGAAAACATGTATACTTAGACAAAAAAAAAAAAAAACATAAAAATACCTCAAAAAAGCAAATTTGTAGTCCACAACTTCAACATCATGTTCAAGCTCCTTCAACGCAAATTTTTTCTCTTCACAAAGGACTTCGATGACGTCAATTTCAAATTCAAACCAATCACAACGCTCGTTGTATCTCGCTGTCGAAATGATGAGCAATCTCATTGGCTCTTTGATGATTCTTAGGACAATTGAAATTTTCATCTCCGAAATTTAGTTTTTTAGGTTTAGTTTTTGCTTGTAATTATTTTCCGCTATATTATAAAAGCAATCAACGACAGTTTCCCGTGGTTTCTTGCCGAAATAAACCACTTGGGATACGGTTCGTAATGTTTAACCTTTTAATTCTCGTGTTCTCCCAACATCCCGCGTGGTTTATTTCGCCAACGTGTCAATGTACTCTATTTGATACTTAGGGCCCCGCGTTCACATGAGAAAGGGTGCCCCTATGTAGTGGGGATAATTCTTTTCTTTTGTGCCCCCCAGGGAAAAGAAAACAAGAGTTATCCCTACTACATAGGGGCATCCTCTCTCACGTGAACTGGCTCTTAGGCTGCTAGAAGTGAATTGGAAGAAACGCCTTCCTCCCTTGTTGAAAAAGCGGGCGTCCTTTCTTTTATTTACTCATTGACATCTCGGTTTCAAGCAAGAAATTTAAGACTTCAGTCGAACGTAGTGTATTGTCGAGGAAGAAAAGAAGAAGAAAAAAACAAAAACAAAAACCAGAGATCCCTGATGATTCGCGTCAAGAACAACAACAATCAAATTTTAAAATATAATGACGATGGTAACTCAGAAAGAAAAAATGTAAAAAAGCTATGAGATCGCTGAAGAACAAGCGAAATGGTTTTTCTTTTGCTATTAACCAATTACATTGCTAGAATTAACTCACTTGAAAAAAAAACATGATTTCGTCACGGAGAATTGTAAGTTTTTAATGTATAATACCTCTATATACGACTCAAAAAAACGTATTATGGAAAAACACCCTATAAGGTCGTTTACATGAAGCACGTTTCAAAATTCAAAACACGTATAACTATCCAAACTAACAAGTTATAAGCAGCAGAACTTATTATGAATTCATCTACCTATATGTTGGATTCAACCCTTACTTTAAAACAAAACGCGATAGTTAACTTTATACTAAAAGCATTTTGACAACTTTAAAATTTGTTTTATGCTTAGGTAAAGACAAGTTAATTTTGTAATTTTTTAGATTTGTAGAAGAACTTGAAACGGTTGCTTTGCAAAACGTTTGTTACTTCAGTTTTCCTCAGTTTTGCCCATCGTAAGATTACAGAATTGTACGTAGATGGCAATTTTAAGTTGAAAGATACAAAAAAAAATCGACCTCTATGAGGCCATGTGGTTACTGGCCTCAAATCCAAATATAGATATACACATTTCAAGGTATGTCCCTGGTAGGGGTTTACTTCGACTAGTGCATACACACACACCGACTTTGTCCTAGTGCCCTTGGTAAGTTTATTTAAATTTCTACATTTCTATAAAAATTTCTATAAAAAATGTAACAGGACCATTCAACAATATAAATCATGTTCAACCTGCCTTCGCATCTTTAACTAGTAAATGTACATTGTAAACACGGCTGGAAAACAAAAATTCGATCAAACATGTAAGTTCTTGAGAAATTGCCTCAACCAAATCAACAATAAACCACACTTCACCAAAATGAAAACTGAAGTACTATATAAAATGTAACAGAACCATTGAGATATATAAATTACGTTCAACTTACCTTCGCATCTCTAATTACTAAATGCACATTATAAACGCAATTGGAAAACAAAATTTCAATCACACATATCTTTCTAAAACTCGCAACAATCAATTAAAGTTCTGCCTGATTACATCAAGTAAAGAAAAGGAACATAGTCTTTCTACATTATCTTAATGCCTACGACCCAAAGTCAAATCTACACTAAAATATCGCCCCATATTTCCGTGCTTGAGTCTCCTATTTCATTCCGAACGGCTTCGTCAATACTACGTTTATCAAAAATTGATCAAACGTTTTCCTTACAGATATATTTATGAACTAAACTAAACAATTTGGTCTGAAGAGATATATTTTATAACCACAAAGCCTATATTTGATTATTAATAATCGACTTCGACACCCTCGGACGGGCGCACGAAGTTCGCATATCTTTCGGCTTAACACTTCGGCTCTACTTCGGAGATTTCCGAATTACACACGCACGCATGAAGCCCATGGCATAGTGTGTTACTGGCATAAAGCCAGTAACCACAATAATGATATAAATAATATGTATTGAGGATACTCCACTCATAACAATGATTTCCAGGGAGGTCCTAACAGAATGAACAAAAAGACAAACAATATATAGTACTGTATCGCGATTCTCCTATCACTTTGATCTAAAGAGAGACAGCGTTATTTTCCGGTAATGCCGTCCCAAAATCACCGCTCGTGATTATTGGCCCAAGCATTGAGGACTGCATCGAAGAGGCTTTCTTCAAAATCACAAAAACCTACTGAAAATCAATTCAAAATTGAGCAGCAAATATAAAACAACTTTTTAGATAATATCCGTGATAAAATGACCGAAAACAATGACATATTTTGATAAAAAATATAGCCGCTAAGTTGAATTACAGCTACACAAGACTAGCTACTGCGAAAAGGAAACTGAACTGAAATCTGTTGGTCTAAAGTAGATAAAATAACTACCCAATATTCACGAAAAGAAGTAAAAAGAAATCATCCTAAGTAAAAAAACCATCTCTGATAATAATAATCGCGGTCATTTCGTTTTCGTTTTTGGCTTCAATGACTTCAAAGTCACAGCAACAGTGAATTTTCAGCAAAACAAACAAATTGTCCTTTATGAAGACAAAACGGTATTGTTTAAAAAAAGATGAAGCAAAAATCTTTTTAAATAAGATAAACAGAAAATACACTGACAAGTGTGGACTACCTTTTCTTTTTAATACCGTACGCGTTTTTCGCCAGTTTTGAAGAAACAGAAAAAAAGAAATCTTCAAAAGCATCAAACGACCCGTACTTCTTTCATTTTGTGAGCTTTTGGACTTGTTTCTACAATTAAATCACCTCTTTTAAGGGTGAGAAAGCTTCCCGGGTCTGGCCGTCATTTCCTTTTTAGCTGTCTTCTTCCAAAGACAGAAAAAAGTTGCCATGGAAACTGTAATTCCTGCAACTTTACAGGTAAAGAGAATCTCGCGTTCAATCAATTCAAAATGATAACTTTTCTCTTTTTTCTTCTCAAAAAATAGTTAGAATCGCGATACAAAACTAAACGCGATTTTGAGACGGCATTATCGGTTTATAATGAATCGAAGGCGTTGGGAGAAAATATACTCCGTTGCTGTGCGACTCCGCCAATACCAAATATATTTTCTCCCAACTAGCAGTCATTATAAACCGATAATGCCGTCTCAAAATCGCGTTTAGTTTATAGTATCGTGTGTATTATTTAAGGAATATAAAACGCGCGCGCATGTCTCTGTACTGTGATATAAACACGATGGAAAATGTAGAGCAAGAGAAAAGCAAGCTTAGGAACACTTGGCGTAGCCGAGTGTTTCTCTTGCTTTTCGAGTGTAACTCGCGTACGCCTTCACCTCCTTTTCACTCACTAACCATCATGGCATGATGTATAAAATTATCTTTTATTCACCTACCTTCCGATAGCTTTGGTAAAGCTTGCATGCTCAGTAACAAAAATTGTTAAAAAACTTTGCCAAATACTGATTGTTTAGTCTATCTTCCAGCTTTGAGAATAAAGTCACTCGATCATCAAATTTTTGGCGTTGAAAATCATTTGTAATCGGTGCACCTTGACTTACGTTGAAATTGTCTGTCATCACTACGCTGAACTTGATTCCGAAATGCAACTGAAAAAAGAATCAGCTTAATTGTACTATCTTATAATTTGTTGTCATCTCGTGTCAATAATTTATAAGATGTATACCGTTTTACATAACTGATGAGTTCAATTTGGTATCAAGAAGCTCAAAGACGAATTTGAAATTAAAATTTATCTGATTCCCGTCGCTTTTATTGCTAATCAGCTTCGATTTGAAAAGGGCGGAATTGGCTCTATTTTAAATGGTACAAAATGTTTTTCTTCTAATTTCTTCTAAATTAATATTTAACAAATATAAAGGTTTCCGTGTTTACATAGCACATAGCCTGATATAAACACGCAAAAAAGGTTTGTCGAGAGCGATTGTAAAACTAGTTTATACAGCCCCAAAGGCTTCATCCAAACTTCCCAACATGTCTATATCAGGTTATGTAAATGCATAAAATATTTTTAAAATTTGTTTTATATAAAGATAAAGAAAAAGTGTCGAAAAAACGCATTTTTTATGAATGTTACTTAAGAAATTTTCCTTATTTGTCAAAGATAAAACCGTCCAATTAACTTTGTCGTTTTATGGTCGATCATCCGAAGCTAAAAAACTGATTCAGGAGACTAGTTTCGCTATTAAAATTCTAGTTTACTTTACTTTATCAAACTCTGCTATAAAAATACTAGGCGAAATTGAAGTTGCTCAACACGGAGAAACGGCTTGATTTTCCTTCCCCCATGAAAGAATAGGCCGCTAACTAATTGTTAGTAGCAGACTCTAAATCCATTGTTTTCTTTTGTTCTTTAACGTTAACAACTAATACAAACTAAATACTCATTTTTCTTTCAAGGGGGAAGGAAAATCACTCTAGTTTCTTCAACTAGCTCAAGGTTTGTACACAACAAATATGAAATAAAGTTGCCCAGTATAAAAACGTAAAAATACAAATAGTAAGCCAGACATGAAATGAATAAAACATTGATATTATTTAATGCTAGGTCCGTGCCACGTGTTCCTCGTCTGTTTAAGAAAGGAAAATTATATACTCATTAGCAACTGAAAATCTAAACCTAAAAAAGAAATGTGTATATAACTGCCTAGAAACGTCACTAGACCTACTATAACACAAAGTATTAATTATTGATGTCTTTCTAGAAAATGGCCCAACACGCCCATACATTTTTTTCTTTGCCAAGAAGGATAAGTTCAGACATTATTTGAAATAATATAATGTTAGCCGCCCAGCTTTCGTAAAATGATTTTTCGATATTCTTAAAACTCTGACCTTCCAACAATCCTTTGGAATTTGGTTATTCGCTTCGCTCACCAAAACAAAACTTAACAAGTTTTGACGCAGGAAAATAGCGTCAAGTATAATGGGCAAATTCGAATTCATTGTACCAAATATTTTTGCTATCTAAAAAAATGTAAAAAGAATTTCAAGTGCAAGTTTTCGATCTCACGAAGAGTCAGGTCTAGCGGGGTACGTGTCCGCAAGAGTTCATCAGTTCATCAGGAAATATTGGCTAGACATCTATTTTCAAAGTATTTGAATATCACTCCAAAACGACAAAACAGTGATTATCAGGGTTTTTTTAACTATAAAGAATATACAATTTTATTCCGACACAAGATTATAGCATATACAGTTGCTCACCGACTTCAAAACGGTGACCGACAGTGAGGGAAAATGCTATTCTTTCAATTTTAAGATATCCTAATATGAGGTCCGGAACATCAGAACGTTAAAACTAAAACCAGTAATAAAGCATTTGTACTTCTACCTAATTTGTCTATGTTAAGACACATTTCTACCTGCTTTTAGTCCCAATTATCTTTTTGTTTACAACTCGACTTCAAAAGAGTAACACATCAATGTTAATTAATGCCGCCCATTTTGTTTTCCGATCGAGCTACTAAAAATAAATTCATTTGCATATATATCAGATTTTCAATTTTCGCGCAGGAATTTCATGATCAATTCAAAATACCAAAGCACATTGCATAGTTATATATTGTGTATAATGGATTTAGTTTTGTAGCTGAAGTTAAAATTCTTGCCAGAAAATTGAAAAGGTGATATATGCCAATATGTTTATTAATGACTAAAGTCTTTTCATCTGGACAACCTTTTTGAGAATGACTGTATTAGCTATACTATCATTTTGGTATTTTAAATACTTCTTCGTATTAGTGATTTTTAATTTTGATTAACAGAAGCAAACACGCAAATTAGAGGATGGCGTTTGAAAGTCAGAGTTCGCAGAATATCGAAAACAGCAGTAATACATTGATTCAGCAGCTGTTCGGCACGGAAGAGATGTTTTGTTTGCGAAATTTGTTTGTAAATACTTTGGGGTTTTATAAAATTCGTTTAAAATCCATGCTGTGATGTTAAACAAGGCCGAAAGTTTTGCAGCTGTACCGGATGCATGATTGAAATATCTTCGTTAACGTTTTCACAACTCAATCGACTGTTCGTACTAGTTGAAAATGTTCTTGTTTCTTTTAAAGTACTTTTACAGCAAGGCAAGAAAAAAAAAAAATGCTTCAAAAAGCCAAAATCCTTCAAAAGGATTGTCATTAATGTATCCGTGACATACATAACTCTAGTCGGGCACTTATTGTCATGTTTAACTACAACATTGCCAGATGAGTAATTAATGAACATTGTTTACTCGATACTAAAAAACATGAAACGTAAAACGTGGGACTATAATAATAATAATAATATATTAGTAATATATTAGAGTCTGAACCTATGTTATCACAAAAGATAGTCACAAAACAGTCACTTAATGGGAAAACTCCAAAGAACATTCTTGTACCAATATACAAAGTATTTAAGAAAATGGGCTTGCGCGAGTTTTTGTCGACGAATCTTTCTATAGATTTGCATATAGGTTGAGTTGGGTGCAAAATAATCACGAAAATATGGGCTCATGATGCTAGGTTTCGTGCTTGAAAAGTGCAAATCCCCTTTTGATTTAAACGAAAACAACAGATCTCAAAGTTTGACGTATTGCTTACTGTAAGAAATTGAAACCTTTCAGATACGCTCGAGTAAATAAAGTTTTGTGGGATTGTAGTCCTTGTAGAGCTATTATTTTGGGAATTGTAATTATTTTTCTAATTACTGCCGGTGGCGTGTTTTTTGGCTCAAAAACTCGTAAATAGGCATCCATTCAACGCTGATTATCTTGAAAACAGCAATCAGAAAATTGTGGTTTGAACAAGTTCTCATTATTTTTCTCCAAAGTAGTCAGTCACCTCAATGTTTAAATTTGTGAGAGCAATGATCTATCATTTAAAAAAAATAAATAAATTGCTTCAATTGATATAAATTATTTTAACTAAAATTTATTTTGGGGCCTCCTGTGGTCATTGTTATCGGTCAATCCACGAGTTACTTCGCCATTGGCGGGTTGATTCTTAACTGATTTTCATGCTGAATCCGAATATAACTGTTACCAAAGCCAATTTTGCGAACTGTGGGCGTAAAAGACGTCATAAAGTATTGCACCAAGTATTGCTTATTTTTCTAATCATTTTGCTTGTTCAAATCTTTGAGAACCATTTTGAAACGAAATTTCGTAAACAAACTTTAGCTTTCCAGCGTTAGTGGCTATTCGCTAGGATATCTGCGGGCTATGAAGTTCTGCGCGTGAATGTGCGCAGTAGACTAAAATTTTAATGGTAGCCAGTCACCTTTGATTTTTGAAGTGCGTGCGGACGGGACCATTTGCTTAATTTCGGCATTTGAATTCTTTATTAAGAGTCTTGCGTGCGCGATGACGAAATTGCTAAAAATAGCCTTAGTCGCCGCGAATGTCGCACAGACATCAATACTGAGTTTCTTGAACACTCCACTACCAAGTACTAAACACATCCCCGCCGTGAATGTATGGTCAGCCATAAGCGCGCTTGCAGTCACGCTTCTCATTTCTTGGTCATATAAAACTTTGTTGCGACTGAAGTCCTTTAAAAACAAGTCTGCTAAGGGATCATTACACGGGCAGCAGCTTTGCAGTAGTTCCATTACCTCTGCAAACACATTTTCTGGTCTGTTAGACGACTTTTGCAAAACATTTGTTTTAAAAGTTTGTTTAGTGCTTGAATCTGTCATGATAAACCAAGATATTATTCCAATAACGTGCTTCAGCAGACTTGACAAAGTCAATAACTTTTTCAACGTAAATTGCTTGATATCTTTTGAAAGATATTCCACCGCAGACCAACCTCTTCAGATCCTCAACAAACTCGTTGGTATATGTCAGACGGTGAGATAGCACAAAGCGTTGAAAGTCAAAGCTTTTGGAAATAGATTCCAGAAAGTCACTGTCCGTACTTCTTATGTAATGCTTTCCCTCAGAGCAATATTAATCGCGACTAACCGTCAGTATATATGTGTACATACTGTATATGGTGTACATGGTATATACAGGGGTTTATGGAGCCTATACTGATATGTGTGTGTATATACTGTATATGGTGTACATGGTATATAGTCAATTGAAGAAACGTTGTCGGGTCTAAAAACATAGAACATAGAAGCTGAGACCGAAATGGTGCTTGGGATGTGAATAATAATATTCTGATTTATTCATTTACGCTGGATTATCTGGATTATCTCAGTTACGATCTATCTAGTCATTAAATAAGTTTGACGTTTTTGGTTATATATAACTAAACTCAGTGACTTAACATAAAAGAGCGGGAACTATGAGACGGAGGCCTACTCCGGGCCATAAAAGCGCCGTAATTTTGGGCGATCGTAGGCGATTTTAGGCGATTTAAGCAAAATTATCCCCAAAGATGCTCATAACTTTGGCGATTTTAGGGCCCGGAATAGGCCTAGACGGTTATTCATCGTTGAAGAAATGTACGGCTTGAGCTACCTGTGTTGTACCGATTGGGAATCTATGGAAATATGGGGTTTTTAGCGCTGTTTGTCTCGGGATAAAAGAAAAACTGTGAAGGTATCAGCTAAATACTGATTTGGAGTAGAAAAAGGCTGCAGGAGTTGGCTCACCAAAAATGAATGTTAAATACTCAGGGAATTTCTTATAAATACACTTAAACAAGTGTCACAGGTTCTTCCCTGTTTATACTGCCATTTAACTGTACAATTCAAAGTGCGCAAAGTTATTATCGGGTCTTTCGAGAAACTAGCCTCATGGCATGACTTTATGATGTGACTTTTTTTCTACAGATGAAAGGTAGTTGAAGGCCGCACGACATATCAGTCCATTTATAGTTGTCGTTAATGCTGAACGCTACGCAGTCCTCGTATTTGTACAAATCATTTGGTTGGCCACTGACCCAGTTTTGGTAAGACACTGGTGACCCATCGCTGAACTTAAAAGTGGTTTCTGTTGACAGGTCGTTGAGGCCACTCCATACAGCGTCACGCTTATTCCAAAAGCCTGAATTCAGAAAGATAGAATTCATTAATATAAAGCTTACTAGTTGGTTACTAGTTGACCGGTCGATCGTTCGTTCGTTTGTATGTTTGTTTGTTTATTTCAAAATTGCGTCATTTGTCGCTGTAATTTAATGAATACGCGACTTTCAAAAATGGCGGGCTTCCATTAGAACTCCAAAAGGACCGGCGGCAACGTGTTTCATAAGAACAAAGTGACATAGGCCTTTCAAATCATTATGGCATCAAAATGAGTCTAAAGGTAGCTGTAAAATACATATAGCAAAGGTGTTTCACAGCGCAATAAATAAACTCATCTTTGGCAGCTACACATGCGTTACCACGCTTGTTTTCCGATGAAAAGGCCTTTGTGGCCTCTTTTCCATGAAATTGGTCGGGACCAGTTCCCGTTGGTGATCCTTTGCAAGCCCGCCATATAAGTCTTCTATAAGAAATAGTCTTTTCCGTTAATGTCTTTTTGGAGAATAAGTAATGAAATTTGTCAAACTTGTTCACCGATAAACATGCGTTCATATGTCGTAACTGTCTGCATACCAATTCGTGTTGAGGCGTCGTTGTTGTCATTAACAGGCCAAGTAAACACTGCTAGCTCTTTAATGTATCCATAGAGGACTTTGCTCTCGTTCCTGTTCAACCCTATGTCAAAGCGATGTCCAGTATACATTAGACTACTTTGATCAACATTCAGGATCTCTTCTACTTCTTTTTTCCCATTGATGTAAATTGAAATTGTCTTCGCTCTGTTACCCCACGAACCCATAACGTGCATCCAGACATTTAAAGTAACGGTACTGTTGAGAGATGGAGTAATGAAAGTTAAATAAAACTACTATTTGATTACTGATTATATCCATTTTTCATTAAGAGAGTAGACCCATGAAGGCTCGTCATAAAACCTTTGTACAGCCATATGTTACGTTTGCCTTGCATTTTAGGCTATTTTTAGAACTCGTCTTGTCTCTTTATTGATTTTGATGATATTGCCAACATGAGCTTACGCGATGAAAGGAAAACCGACAGCGCGCAAGTCAAGACAGTTCTAAAAGTAGCCCAAATTAAAAATGGAGCTACATGTCAAATCACATTTCACACCTATTTTGGCTATGCTCTTGTACATACTGTCTTAAGACACATTTCTTTAAATTAACTTATAATTAAGGATATAAATTATAGATCTCGATCATTAGGTAATATACTTTCCATTATTTTTAAATATCATTATTTTATTATTTCTAATTAGGAATTATTATTTTTAAAGTTTTTATAGTTATTAAATTATCATTAAATTATATTTTCTTTGAGCAATCAAAGATTAATATATATTTTTACATTATATATATATATATGTTATCGTCATTTAGATTTATTAATTTATAAATTGATCTTTTGTTATGCGCATGAGATAATTTTTATTAATCAGGCGCTATATAAATTATTAAATTATTAAATTATTATTACTTTAAATCCTCATTAATTATTCACGAGGTAGCCAGCCAATTAGATACTCCGATTTTGACCTCGTGACGATACTTGAAACCCCGGAAAGTCCTCCCAAGCAGTAACTGGAAGTCTGCATGTTCCAGTGTCCGGTAGACTTGAACAAATTTCAACACTGGAACATTGTTGCAATTGGTCCTTAATTGGCAGTAGTTGACTTTCCTTATTTTTCTCTGTAACGCTTATTATAAGTAATACCATGACTCTGAGGGATATTAGTGATTAAATGTCCCCGAAGCCGAGGGAGATTTAGTGGAAGTCCCGAGGCCGTAAATACCATGATCACCGATCGCGAGGAAATAAACAAAAATATACTTCGCTTTTTTGTTCATCCTAAACTTGAATATATTGTACACTGAATTATTTTACCAACTGTGCGTAACCCTGTTCTCTGGGGAGTTTTGAAAATATATTTCTTTGTTTTATACTTACAATGGACAAGTATTTATAGGTTGTTAATCAACTCGAAAGCTAAATTGCTTTTACAAGCTTTCTGTGCTTCGTTACGCACATGCGCAAAATAGAATGAATAGCTCCCACATGCGTAAGAATGTGCAGTGGTATGAGGTATCGGTGCGTTAGAAACTTATAGAGTTTCGGAACAGCGTGCAAAGCTGTCCCGATCGTCCCGATGATTGATATATGAGGGACTGTACCTCATGAATAGTAATGAGGGAAATTTAGAACTAAATTTCCCTCATACATCATTAATGAGGGAAATTTAGTTCTAAATTTCCCTCATTAATGATGTATGAGGGAAATTTAGTTCTAAATCTCCCTCATTTCTATTCAGGTAGGAGGGATGTTAGACATTAAACGTCCCTCTTGAAACAATGGATCCCGAGGTGATCATGGTATTACTTTGGTCACACAACTTCACACTTAGGAATATTAGCCCTTAAAAATCTAATAATTTGTCTAACTTTACTTTTAATGCATTGTATTTTTTTGCATACACCCAGTCCTAAAGGTTCTATAAAAGGTTTTATAAACTAGAAAATGCAAGTGACGTGGGATATCCATGGTATTTAACCCGAAAACATTGTATGACTAGCATTTTCTATAATCTACCTTGTGGCTGTAATAGTGGTGATATTTTTGGAGGCCAACATCATAGTGAAAGAAACTTTCCTTTCCTTGTCGATCTTTAAAGCAAACTGAAAAGGAGACGACCAGTCGCCATAAACTAAACCTTCTGAAGCACTGCTCATCAGCTTTACCCATGCTCCTATTGAAAATCCACGGTTCTGCAAATCCATGCTTGACGTAGTGACAAAGTTAGCGTTGTTTCCATCTAAGTACAAGGCTTTGTACCCATCAACACTTTTAATGGCAGCGTTACCGTGGAAACTAAAAACGTTTAAGGGGTCATAAGAGTACAACTGGTATAATTTTTTCCACTTAATTATTTGCATGTATATATTTATCAGCTGCATTTCATCATTTAGTTTATTATATACATAACTAGAATTCTATATCATAAACCATCCAAATAAAGTTCTCTACCCTTTATATTTCACCGGTGAAAAAACAATACGTCCAATCAGCGTTGCGTATAGCACTTTTCACTGTGAAAAATATAACCAATGAGAATCAAAGTTTGAAATTTTCCGCCAATCAGACATCGAGAAATAACACTTGATTGGTTTTCCGGGCGGCAGAGATCAAGACGGGAGTTTTTGAAAGTTTTGAAATTATGGCGAACGAGATGTCGAGCCGTTTTGTACCGCTCGAATGTTCTCTGGACGACTTTATTGAGAAACAGTCAAACAAAAATACTTTGAGTAAAACAACGAGAGATCTAGCCTTGTTTCAAGAGTTCTTGAAGGCCAAACAAGTGGACAAAAACGTCGAAACTATCGAACCTAGTGAGCTAGCTGAATGAATTGGTTTGTGCCTTCATTGTCGAAGTAAAGAAAAAAGATGGACAAGACTACGAGCCAACGACTTTGAGATCCTTTATATCAAGCTTCGACCGATATCTAAGGAAAAAAGATTACCCAACAACAATCATGGAGGGCCATGAATTTAGAAAAACTCGAGATACACTGGTTGCGAAGCAAAAAGAGTTGAAAAAGGAAGGAAAAGGGAACAAACCAAACGCAGCACGAAACCTTACGGATGACGAAGTTGACATCTTGTTCAGCAAAAACCTGTTGGGTTGTTCGACCCCTGAGGCCTTAATCAACACATTATGGCTTAATAACACACAGTACTTTGGTTTGAGAGGTTGCAAGGATCACAGAGACATGAAATGGGGGGATATAAAACTTCAAACCAGTGCTGATGGAACTGAATACCTTGAATACAATGGCGACAGACTAAGACAAGAACGGGAGCTGAACCAAAGGACACACGTAAAGTAAAGCCAAAAATGTTTGCTGTAGTTGGAAGTGACAGAGACCCGGTACAATTTTATCATATCTACGCCTCAAAAAGACCAGCTGGATTTCTCACTGATGAGAGTCCGTTTTATTTATCGATTAACCAAGCAAACCCACAATCGTCGAAGCCATGGTTCAAGTTGGCGCCAATGGGAGTGAACAAGTTGAACTCCCTAATGAAAACAATGGCTGAAAAGGCACAGTTAAAAACTTCAAACCTGACCAACCATAGCGCAAGAAAAAGAATGATACAGAAACTGAACGACAAAGAAGTACCACCCACACATATTATGCAGATATCTGGGCATAAAAACGTTCAAAGCTTGAATAATTACAGCTCGCTTTCTGAAAATCAGCAGCGAAGGATCTCAGGCATTTTGAGTAATTCGAGAGAATCTGCAGTGGAAGTTAGCAGCGAAGTTCGTTGTTCAACGTCTACATTATCAAACCAACAGCCGTTAGGTTTGTTTAGTGGTGCAAATATCCACAGTGGACCATTCAATATTGGCATAAATAAGGTAAACCAAAGTTCCGACTTCTTGTCTTTCCATGACCAAACAACAGAGCGTCGCCGTTATATCATAGAGTTGGATAGCGATTAAAAAGGTTGAATTAAGGACTAACAGACTGTTTTCTACTATAAGCTTTGTGATAGCCGGTTTTGACTTAACATCTTCAACTTTAGATTACTATTACATATTTTCGTTTATTTTGTTTTGTTTATAGAAATAATATAAGTTTGCTAGCTACATGCTCGTCAGTTTGATTCAAGAGGAAATAAAACCATTTTTATGTATGGATTCTAGTTATATATATATATATAATAAACATATCACATCATAGAAAGTGCTTTGTACGGGGTTATATTCACTCGTTGTTTGTGTCCAAGCACTCACTCGCTCGTACCTCGCTCGTTCGTGTTTTGACACAAACAACTCGTGAATATAACCCCGTACGTCGCACTTTCTATGAAGTAATCTATATATATGTTATGTATTATTTAGCATATATATGACGCTAAGATCTAATTGATAATGCTACTATTCGGCTATCTATAGCTACCCCGGTTGCTTGCATCTTCATTTAAGTATCAATGATACTTTTTCTTTTTATCAAAATGAAAAAAAAAACGATGCTAAATAATTAGTTGTCATTGTCATTGTCATTGTGTTTGAGTGATCAAAAGTCATTAATGTTATTACCGGGTTTCCTTTGTAATGTTAAGTGTCGCGTATCCGCATGCTGTTTTTTATCATTCACACACAAATTTTAAAAGTTTTATTAGAACTGCAAGTGAGGTAGAAATTCTGACCATCTGTGCGTGAGAAAAAGTACAAGAACAAACATTTATATGACTAATGAACTTTTACCCTTAAAAGTCACTCCCTGAATCTTTTTTTGCATATTTTAGAGTAGACTTTTTGAAATGGTCGTCTAAAGCGCTGTTTTTATGAAGACGAGTTGTCTCAAAACAAGAGATATCCAGGCTGCCAGGGACAACTCGCCTTTATATAATCATCTCCTAACCATTCTGCGTGCAACATTTTCTTTGTCGTTTGTCGAAATATAAGTTCCCCAAAAGCAAACTCTGCGAATTTACAAAAGTATTTAAAAAACTCATACAAATGTCTTACGTTAAGTCGACGTCTGTTCCATCCATTTTCCAGAACATTATTAGTTTAGTATTTGAAGAATTTCCTGGCAAAGAATAGAAATCAACTAGTTTTTCCTACAATCAACCACCATTTTGTTTCGACCTTTTAGACCTCAGTGATGAATTGAAATCATCAGTGGCGTCATTTGTTTGACAAAAAGTACAGCACAGTACAGCTCAGAACAGCATGACACAGCACAGCACAGCACAGCACAGCACAGTACACCACAGTACATCATGGCAATGTGTATGCAGTGAGTGTACGCTTTTTTAGATATTTACCTTTTGGTGCGTTTTTAAGAAGGCTCTGTGAGATAGAATCTTGTTCTTGTTGACTGAAAATCGACACCAGATCTGCCTGATGTGAGCGGCAAATGGTTCTTGCGCTACCCCATGTTTCACGATTTTTAAACAATCGAAATTTAGATGAGTTAAATGTGAACCATTCTAAGCACTCCTCTGTGCTGCATTTATCTCTCGCCTGAAAAAAAATACTTTCGTTAATTGACAACATTTACTCAATTTTGTATTGACACATCTTTTGGTCAAATTATGATTTGAATCGATCATGATTAGGAGAGCACAATGGAGACTTTTCACTTGTTTGCAGTTAATTTCGATTATTGTAAAAACTACCATCCTTGCCAAAATTAGTTGGCACGATATGACACTGACGACATTTTTGTACATTATACTCTTTGCACCCATATCATTAGACCCTCCCCCCCCCCCCCACCCCTGTACAATGTACAATGTTGCTGGTCGTCAGAAGGTCTGTCGTCGCGTATTGATTGCCGAGTAGAAGGCGTCGAGGTTTCACAGCACCAAGGGGCTTGTGGTAGCCAATCTCATTACCATCCACAGCGCTCGCGCATCCCGACAAATTCGTGCCAACAGTTCTTGCAATTAAACAGATAATTTTGTTTCTTCCACGTTGGTTTTACTGTTTATTCCAAGCTTTCGGACCTGATTACTGGCCTGACGGCTAGGAGACTGGTACCGAGGATATGAAACCGAGGTCAAATCTACTAATCGCTTGCTGGCTTATGATACCAGCCTGAACATAGTATCATATTATACAAAAGCTGCCAAACTCTTAGTCACGTGCTTACCGTCAGTTCGTCGTACTCGTAGCCAGATTTCGAAACCATCGATAATGGATGAGCTGTTTTCGTCGATTTGTTCAAATCGCACGTTTCTTTTCCTTTTTCGTCTTTATAAAAGTTAATTGAACGACAACCAATCATATTCCCGCATGCTAATGTGCAGTCAATGTAGTTGGATGCGATTGTCTTGATCACGTGACCAATCAGAGCCTCGTTATGGTACCGTAGAAAATCTCCAGCTTTGCATTTAGCGTTGACGAGGTGTGAGTAGGCAATGATTAAAGTTATAAGGCACAGATTCATTTTACCTAGAGGTAATGAGAGAAAATTGTTTCATTACCAATTTTTACATAACCATATTTCAATCAATCAATCAATCAATCAGTCAGTCAGTCATGAGTCAGTCAGTCAGTAAGTCAGTCAGTCAGTCAGTCAGTCAGTCATGAGTCAGTCAGTCAGTAAGTCAATCAATCAATTAATTCGAAGGGAGTTCTCAGTGGCATTCATTTTCCTCACAGCCCTACATTCAATGTGTCTTTTGAAAGAGCTTTAGAAATAATCATCTTCCCTGCTTCAGGATAAAATTTTACAAGATAATGTTGGTGTTTTAACAAGGTAAATAAAAAATCTGAAAACTATATAACCGAACTGAATAGTTTGAAAACTCATCGCCCCACAGTACAGGCAGCCCAGGCTCAGCTCCTGTACACTACAGCTAATATGGCGGCTTTGCCATCACGTTCAAAATGGAAGGTTGAGGGTCCGAATCTCAGATGGATTCACTCAACATTTGTTTATCCTCTATTGTTGTAAACGTTGATTTTTTACACTTATACATCCCTTTTATCACTAAATTTTAATCTTTAAGCGGTCTTTTAATTTTTTCTCCCATAAAGAACCCTATATAAACATGCAAATTTGTAAATACCTGGTTTGGTCACGTGACCTCTTTTACCAAATATCTCCTTAACAATCAATGGTGGACCACCATTCCAGGCAGATTTTGAAAGACATCCCCAAAAATCATAAATTGGCATCTCTTTTATTATTTCACTTTACGTCTCTATACGGCCCGTTTTCCATTGAATTTTTGCCATTTTCTATATTACGTGGATGGTCACGTGACCAAGCGTTCCCCATTTTGTCAATGAGAATTTTTCAAAATCGACAAATTCTAACACGTCTCCACGTTAGAAAGCGAAATGTTCAATATTACTCTTGAAATGTAAAAAAATACCATTTTATACTAAATAGGGGCCTTACCCAGGCCTTAACATGCTTGAGATAATTTCAATTTCAAATATTTGGTGTATTTCCAAAGTCTTCAAGTTAGTTATTAAGTGGGAGGTGAAGCTGGAAACTTGTAGTCCAAGCAAGTTTAGTATTATATTCTCTTCGCATTGCTGAGATTTGCATGAAAGGCCGGTTCTTGCTCAAGAAGTTGCGTTTCGCAAGATCTTGAGTTCAGAAAAAAAAAACGATTTCTCAATTATCCTCGATGTTGTGAAAACAAAAGTTCACTTCTTGAGCATTTTAAGTTAAATCAGCAAAGATAAACTTGAATTTGACGATGTAACGGAAGTCCCCGTTGTAATCACTCTTTTAATCGTTAATTGTTTACACGTGATTTTTTAGTATGTAATCGGATCTTCTGGGAGATCACATTCAGTGACTCACAGAAATTCGACGAGTTAACAGTGATTTGACGATCATTAAAACTTTGTGGGATTGAAGAGTCTGCAGTGCCTTTCTTGGTTTCACGGACCTCTCCGTGACGGAGCTGCCGTCCGCTACAGTCGAATTTCTCTTGGAATCTTTTGGACAACTTGTACAAAGTGTACAGAACAATACACCTAACACACCTACGGAATTTACGGGAAACCAAACTTGAGAGCCAAGCTGAAGCTTGCTAAAAGAACCACCAGAACACAACTCACAACTACGTCAAGTAAGTCCGTTCCATTTACTTCTAAACAACGTCGTATTATGCAAGGAAGAATGAAAATAAAGTGTAGCAAAACCTTGAATGTGACTCGTAACTCGTAGAAGTTTATCAATGGAAAAACCTAATCCCGTCAATCAAGTCAAGGACACGGGTTACGAAACCCTTAATGACGAACTCGAGAATCTTGTTAGTGAAAATTCAAATCAAGAAACAGATAAACGTCCTAAAACTTTAACTGAAAGGGGATTTGAATACCACTATTCGCTTAAAGATAAAGATGTTAAGACAGCAACCAAAAACTTGAATGCAAACATATTAAAATTCCAATCATTCCTTAAGTTGACAGCAGATGCAAAACAGATAAACGCGGAGCTAAAAACGTGCTTTAAGCTCGCCGGCATTGCTGAAGAAAAGCTTATTGATCTGCTTAAGTTTGCCAGTGACAAGCCACAAGCCACGCAAATTGAAAGCGAATTACAACAAGTTAGAGCATTGGTAGAAGACGTTCGCAGCGCAGCATCTAAAAAACTACAAAGTTTAGAAGACACTGTATCGTTCACATCGCGAGGTTCGCATCGCTTCACGCTTATCAAACTCCAGCCGCCTCTCTGCCAGAGATTCTCTCCTAGATATAAGAGCGCGCAGAGCAGCTCTAGAACAGTCACTTAAATACGATGACGTTATTCGGGAACAGGAACGACGGCTATCTAAACTTAGACTGCAAAAAGAACTTAGCGAAACAATAGCGCAAGAAGATGTTTACGCAGATGCGCTGCGCGATGATTTTATGATACCTGACGACTACCAGGGACTTCCGTTCGATAAAGAGAACATGATTGACAGGTTTATGTCAGATCTGCCTCAGAAAGACTACACAGACAACCCGCCTAAGCTTCAAGATAACACAGGCAACCCGTCTACGCACAAAGACAACACAGGCAACCCGTCTACGTCTCAAGGCAACACAGGCAACCCGTCTACGTCTAAAGACAACACAGGCAACCCGTCTACGCTCCAAGGCAACACAGACAGCTCGTCTACGTCTCAAGACAACACAGGCAACCCGTCTACGTCTCAAGGCAACACAGGCAACCCGTCCACGTCTCAAGGCAACACAGGCAACCCGTCTACGTCTCAAGGCAACACAGGCAACCCGTCTATGTCTCAAGACAACACAGACAACCCGCCTAAGCTTCAAGATAACACAGACAACCCGTCTACGCCCAAAGGCAACACAGGCAGCCCGTCTACGCTCCAAGGCAACACAGGTAACCCGTCTACGTCTCAAGGCAACACAGGCAACCCGTCTACGTCCCAAAGCAACACAGGCAGCCCGTCTACGTCTCAAGGCAACACAGGAAACCCGTCTACGTCTCAAGGCAACACAGGCCGCCCGTCTACGTCTCAAGGCAACACAGGCAACCCGTCTACGTCTCAAGACAGCACAGGCAACCCGTCTACGTCTCAAGGCAACACAGGCAACCCGTCTACGTCTCAAGACAGCACAGGCAACCCGTCTACGCTCCAAGGCAACACAGACAACCCGCCTAAGCTTCAAGATAACACAGGCAACCCGTCTACGCCCAAAGGCAACACAGGCAGCCCGTCTACGCTTCAAGGCAACACAGGCAACCCGTCTACGCTCCAAGGCAACACAGGTAACCCGTCTACGCTCCAAGGCAACACAGGCAACCCGTCTACGCTCCAAGGCAACACAGGCAACCCGTTCATGACACAAGGCTACACAGGTAATCTGTACCTGCCACAAGGCTACACAGGCAACCCGTACATGTCACAAGGTCACATAGGCAACCAGTCTCTGCCACAAGACTACACAGGAAACCCGTTTACGACGCAAGGCTACACAGGTAATCTGTATCCACCACAGTGCTACACAAGCAACCAGTCTATAGCACAATGCCACACAGACAAACCTCCATCAACTCAAGGCTGCAAACAAAACCAAGTGTTTGCACAAAGAAACATAGACCAGGGATGCAGCAACCACGAAGTCTCGGACATCTCAAAGGGTCCAATGACGGCGACACCAAGCCCGCAACAAAACGCAACCTCGGACCACCACCCGACTATAACTCCATTAGCGCCACCATATTGCAGTTCAAGCAAGGCCCAAGTTCAGCATTCTACACCGTACGCAGAAACACCCCGTAGAGTCCCGTCTAACGACTCAAACACGAGTTCATCGATGAGAACTTGGAGGCAACCTCAACCAAACCACAACGACAGCATACAGCAAATCACAGATGCCCTAGCTAAGGTTACACAGCTACAACGTCTTCCTCAAGCGAAACCTGGCGTGTTTAAAGGAGAGGAAACTGACACAAAGTTCTTTATTTGGGAGACAGCTTTTGATGCTCTAATTGACTCCGCCCCAATCAGCGCGCAACAAAAACTGTACCTTCTTTACCAACATCTCGACGGAAAGGCGAAGAAAACAGTAGAACAGTTGCAGTATATGGTTGGAGCCAACCCAGATTTGGCTTATGAACAAGCAAGAACGAAGCTCAGACAACGCTTCGGAAGATCAGCAATTATTGCCACAGATTTTGAAAGAAAATTGACTAATTGGCCAAAAATTGGAAACAGTGACGCTCAAAGCCTACGCGAGTTCGGTGACTTTCTCGAGCAAGTCTCAGCTGCCAGTCAGCACCTAACATCGCTGAAAATCTTCGAGTATCCATCCAAACTGCAGTCATTGGTCGATAAACTACCATCTTGGTTCCAAACCAAATGGTCGACGCGCGTCCAGAGGTTACAGCAAGAAAAGGGCTACGACTCTTTTCCATGTTTTGCCGATTTTGTACAGGAAGTCACCTTTCATGCAGACCGTATGAACATTCCCCAAATAGCCCGCCAGCATCCGCTGGGCGGCGGCAGTACTCAACAATCAAACTCTACGCCACCATATCCGCAAGCAAACCGTCGTAGGCAACATGGCGTGGCTGCTACCTTAGCAACGAAGGTAGAGAATCCGCAGAAAGATCTGCCAAGTTCTCCTAACATGACAACTGTCAAGAAGAGTCTGCCTGACGCAAGCCTGTCAAGAACTGTCTTCTGCCCTTATCATAAGAAGAACACACACTCCATAGACACTTGTAAAAAGTTCAGAGAACTTCCAATAGCTGAGAGAAAGGACTTCTTTTTGACAAACAAATTATGCTACAAGTGCGCTAAACAAGATTCGCATCTAGCAGCCCAGTGCAAGGCAGCTCAACCAGAGTGCAACGAATGCCACAAACAGCATCTGACAGCTCTTCACGACGAAGCACAACAAGCCCCCAAAGCGGCATCTGCTTGCACACAAGTGTGCGGGAGGGAGGAACACAGTCGCTCCTGCGCCAGAATTGTGCTCGTGAGAATCTGTCATCAGTCTTCTCCATCCAAAGAGGTGCTTACACATGCAGTTCTTGATGATCAGTCTACGGATGTCTTCATAACAGACTCCCTCCAAGAAGAGCTGCAAGTCTCAGCGCCAGAGTTAGATCTGAAAGTTAACACTATTGTTGGCTCCAACACCATACGTACAAAGAAGGTGACCGGACTACTCATTCAAGACATCGACAATAACCATTCAAGAATAAAGATCCCGTACGCATACACACGAGAGTACATTCCGGCTACCCAGAAAGATATTGCCACCCCACACATAGTACGACAATGGGAACACCTGGCATCTCTTGCAGACAAGATACCTAACAGGCCAGATGTTGATATAGGAATGCTTATTGGTCGAAATGTGCCTGCAGCATTTCAGCCACTGCGCGTCATATCTGGTGGCGAAGATGAACCATGGGCCGAGCAGTACAAACTTGGCTGGACCGTGATAGGACGCGTCTGCAAAGACAAACTTGATGACACAACGAACTCTAAGACCAGTTCAGTAAATTGTGTCGTGATCGAAAGAGAAGTTCTTCTAGAAAATGAGCAAGACGAGCCTATCAATCCCTGTCTAATCAGTCAATCAGTTGCTGAAGCGCCATTCGTCCACAATGTAACTACGAAAGATGTCACAAGTCCTAATCAGCTACGTGAGATGATGGAGCTTGATTACAACGAGCTTAAACACTGTCGCAAAATACGTGGGACAGAACAAGCAGAATCCATTGAGGACAAGCGGTTTATTGATATACTTACCAAAGAGATACACAAGACGCCCGATGGTAACTGGGAGGCACCACTGCCTTTCAAGACAGATGAAGTCATTTTGCCAAATAACAAGAGACACTGCCTCAAAAGATTGATCTCTCTGAAAAGAAAGCTTATCAGTGACGAGAAAGTGAAGTGTGATTACTTGGCCTTTATGAAGAAAATCTTCGATCGTGGTCATGCCAGCCTCGTTCCCAAAGACAAGCTGCATACGGAACCTGGCAAAGTGTGGTATCTACCGCACTTTGGTGTTTACCACCCTAAAAAACCAGAACAGATCAGAGTTGTGTTCGATTGCAGTGCGGTCTACCAGAACGAATCACTGAACCAACATCTGCTACAAGGCCCGGACCAACTGAACTCCCTGATTGGGGTACTGTCACGTTTCCGTAAGGAGGAAGTTGCCATCATGTGCGACATTGAACAGATGTTCCACAGCTTCTTTGTATCACCCGAACATAGAAACTACCTAAGGTTTTTATGGTTTGAGAACAACGACCTCTCTGGCCCAATACTGGAGCACCAAATGGATGTGCATCTCTTTGGTGCCACCTCTTCTCCAGGAGTCGCCAACTTCTGTTTACATCAAACTGCGGAAACAAATAGAGCCACCCATGGAGATGAAGCAGCCAATTTCCTTCTGAAAGACTTCTACGTCGACGATGGGCTGATATCTGTCCCCACAACCGCTCAAGCCATCAAAATCGTGAAAGACGCCCAACGAATGTGTGCAGACACAAACCTTCGCCTGCACAAATTCGCAAGCAACAGCGCTGAAGTTTTGGAAGCCCTACCAACAGAAGATCGTGCTAAAGACCTCAAAGACCTCGACATCCGCAAAGACAACATCCCAATCCAGAGATCACTGGGTACTTACTGGTGCATAGAGTCAGACACCTTTGGATTCCGGATCGAGTTAAAAGACAAACCCTTAACTCGACGAGGAATACTGTCAACAGTCAGCTCCGTCTATGACCCCTTGGGTGCAGTAT
Source organism: Telmatactis stephensoni (assembly GCA_029948255.1). Taxonomy (NCBI): domain Eukaryota; kingdom Metazoa; phylum Cnidaria; class Anthozoa; order Actiniaria; family Isophelliidae; genus Telmatactis; species Telmatactis stephensoni. The sequence continues at coordinate 105,474 of JALIZF010001124.1, forward strand.
CGCCAGTGATACTGATCGGGAAGCAGATCCTCCAATCACTCTGCCGCGAGAATGCAGATTGGGACGACCCAGTACCTGACAGCATACTGCCTCAATGGGAGAAATGGCGTACAGAGCTTCCCCTCCTAGAGAGCCTCAAGTTTAGTCGATGTCTCAAGCCACCAGGGTTCGGAACACCAGTATCCTCTGAAATCCACAGCTTCTCTGACGCTAGTGACGCAGGCATAGGCCAAGTCTCCTACATACGCTTAACAAACGAAGAAAACCATCACCATGTAAGTTTTCTCATGGCCAAGTCCAGAGTCGCACCTTTAAAGCCCATATCCATCCCTCGACTGGAACTCACAGCAGCAGTCATGTCTGTCAACGTGACTTCAATGTTAGGCAGTGAACTAAGCATCGCAGACACATCATCTACGTACCACACCGATTCAGAGATCGTGTTGGGCTACATTAATAATGATGCGCGAAGATTTCACGTATACGTTGCCAACAGAGTCCAACACATTCGAGATCGCAGCTCTCCAGATCAGTGGCACCACGTCGCAGGAAAAGACAACCCAGCCGACGAAGCCTCGCGCGGACTCACTGCCAAAGAGCTCATAGAGAATCAACGCTGGTTCAACGGCCCAGACTTCTTGCAACAAGCGAACCCAACTACTTCGAATGGACTGTCTAACTTTGAGTTAGATCCCAATGACAGCGAAGTTAGGAAACATGCAGCAGTTGCATTGTCTATCAAGAGCACCGAACAAAGATTTCCAGAAACGCTGGAGCCAGAGCGCTTCCAGCATTTTTCTTCGTTCAATCGACTCGTCTCTGCAATAGTACGAATCCAAAGAATGATCGAAAGCCGAAGACCAAACAAGCAGTACAACTGGCGTCCAAAAGAAGGTGCGCCGTTGGTCGACGAACTACAGCAAGCCAGACAAGTGATAGTGCGATCCGTTCAACGGTCCTCCTTTCAATCCATTATCGACACGCTATCTAAGTTAGAAGGCAATGAAACCAACTTCAAGAATTGTCTCAACGCGCGCAAAAGAAACGCTACCATGAAGCCGACAAGCAATCTTTACAAGCTAGATCCCTTCCTAGATGACAAAGGCATTATCAGAGTCGGTGGACGCCTAAAGAACTCATCATCTTCCTTCGAAGTCAAACATCCAATCCTAATGCCCAAGAATGACCATGTGACCATTCTTATTGTACGCCATTACCACCATGGGGAGCAGCATCAAGGTTATGGCATTACCCACAATGCCATTAGACAAACAGGATACCACATCATCAACGGCCGTAGTGTTGTGTCAAGCACTATTGCCAAGTGCGTTCCATGTCGTAAGCAGCGTGGTAAAGTTCAAGAACAGAAGATGTCTGACCTCCCTCCTGAACGTGTAGAGCCTTCTCCTCCCTTTACGTACAGCGGAATGGACGTCTTTGGCCCGTTCATGATAAAAGAAGGAAGAAAGGAGCTGAAGAGGTGGGGACTAATATTCACCTGCTTGGCGTCACGAGCCATCCATCTTGAAACGCTAAATGCCATGTCTACAGAGTCTTTTATCAACGCTCTACGCCGTTTTATAGCTCGACGAGGCAAAGTCCGCCAGATCAGGTCAGACCAAGGTACCAACTTCGTGGGTGCCAAGAACGAGCTAGCAGCAGCATTGGCTGAACTAGATCAAAAGCCAATCAAGCAGTTTTTGTCATCCCAAGACAGCGATATCATCGACTTCAACATGAACGTCCCTCACGCATCACACATGGGCGGTAGTTGGGAACGTCAAATACGCACCACACGGTCTGCTCTTACATCTCTACTGCAAGATCACGGCACCCAGCTAGATGACGAATCATTCCGTACCTTACTTACAGAAGCAGAAAACATTGTCAATGGCCGACCACTAACAGTTGAGAATCTAACCGACCCTTTAGCAGACGAACCATTGACGCCAAACCAACTTCTGACCTTAAAAACGCAAATCGTCCTACCGCCACCAGGAAATTTCGAGTCCCCAGACCTCTACTCAAGGAAAAGATGGCGCAGAGTTCAGTACCTCGCCAACCAATTCTGGTTGCGATGGCAGAAGGAGTACCGTGCTCAATTACAAAGAAGACAACGATGGAGCAATCAGAAGAGAAACATGGAGGTTGGAGACGTCGTGCTAGTTTGCGACACAGAAGAACCAAGAAACCGATGGCCACTAGCTATCATAACGAAGGTTTACCCAAGCAAAGATCATCTCGTCCGCAAGGTTCAGATCTCTACCGTCAAAGATGGGACGAGAAGGTTCTACGACAGACCAATACAGAAACTGATCCTTTTGATTGAAGCTGGACAGAGAAATTGAAATCAAGAAGATTTACCAAGATTTATGAACTCATTATGAACTTTTACCATATATAGTCAACCTTAAGTGCCTAGTAAGACATTTATCAAGATTTATCATATATTCATATATTTTATTATTCTCAGTTTTGTTTGTAAATGTATTCCACATTTAGGGAAGCAGTGTAACGGAAGTCCCCGTTGTAATCACTCTTTTAATCGTTAATTGTTTACACGTGATTTTTTAGTATGTAATCGGATCTTCTGGGAGATCACATTCAGTGACTCACAGAAATTCGACGAGTTAACAGTGATTTGACGATCATTAAAACTTTGTGGGATTGAAGAGTCTGCAGTGCCTTTCTTGGTTTCACGGACCTCTCCGTGACGGAGCTGCCGTCCGCTACAGACGATGTTGCTATCCGCCAACATACAACTGATTGTCATATGATAATAATCTATATATACACTACTCCGCTAACAGGTTGATTTTAACGTGACAATGCTCGAGATCTCAAATACTCTGCTTGATACTTAGGACCCGTTCACATGAGAAAGGGTGCCCCTATGTAGTAGGGATAACTCTTTTGTTTTGTGTCCCCCAGGGAAAAGAAAACAAAAGAGTTATCCCTACTGCATAGGGGCACCCTCTAGAAGTGAAATAAAAGAAACGCCTTCCTCTTTTGTTGAAAAACGGCGACCTTTCTTTTATTTACTCCTTGACATCTCAGTTTCAAGCAGCAAGAAATATGAGACTTCAGTCGAACGTAGAGTATTGTCGAAGAAGAAAAGAAAAAGAAAACAAGACCCAGAGATCCCAGTAATGATTGTGTCAATGATTGTGTCATTAAAATGGTTTTCATTCATCTGTCAACTAATTACGTTGCTAGAACTCATTTGAAAAACATGTCCTAATTGCGGAGAACTACAAATTAAATTTAAAATATAATGACGCGCGAAGGTGACTAAGAAAGGAAAAAAAAAAAAAAAACGGAAAAAAGCTATGAGATCGTTTGCATCAGTCACTCACACCAAGAACAGTGAAAACGTTTTTCTTTTGCTATCAACCAATTACATTGCTAGAACTCAGCTGAAAAATAAACATGATTTCGTCACGGAGAATTGCAAGTTTTTTAATGTAACACGTCTATATATGACTCAAAAAATTATTATGGAAAAACACCATGTGAGGTCGTTGCATTAAGCACGTTTCAAAATTCTGAACGTGTCATTATAACTATCCAAACTAACAAGCTATAAGCAGCAGAACTTATCATGAATTCATCTACCTGTATGTTGGATTCAACCCTAACTTTAAAGCAAAACTCGATAGCCAACTTTATACTAAAAGCATTTTGATAATTTTAAGATTTTGTTTTATGCTTATGAAAAGACAAGCTAATTTTGCTATTTTTTTAGATTTATAGAAGAACTTGAAACGGTTGCTTTGCAAAACGTTTGTTACTTCAGTTTTCCTCAGTTTTGCCCATCGTAAGATTACAGAATTGTACGTAGATGGCAATTTCAAGTTGAAACTTACCAAAAATAACTAATTAAAAGGAGTCTAACGATGGTTTATGAAACCTTTAACTGTAATAATAATAATGATAATATAAATAATATTTATTGAGGATACTCCACTCATAACAATGATTTTCGGGGAGGTCCTAACAGAATGAACAAAAAGACAAAGTAATGAAAATATATCATAATGAACACTGTATCGTGTGTATTATCGTGATAAAAAAGGCCCCGACTCGCGTACGCCTTCACCTCCTTTTCACTCACTAACATGATATTTAAAATAATATATCTTTTTATTCACCTACCTTCCGACAGCTTTGGTAAAGTTTGCATGCTCATCAGATCGAAACAAAAATTGTTATAAAACTTACCGAATACTGATTGTTTAGTGTATCTTCAAGCTTTGAGAGGAAAGCCACTTATCAAATTTGCGGCGTTGAAAATCATTTGTAATCGGTACATCTTGACTTGCGTTGAAATTGTTTATCATCACTACGCTGAAATGCAACTGAAAAAGAAACAGCTTAATTATACCATTTTACAATTTACTGTCATCTCCTGTTAATAATTTATAACATGTATACCGTTTTACATAACTGATGATCAAATTTGGTGTCAAGAAGCTCAAAGACGAATTTGAAATTAAAACTTATCTGATTCCCGTGGCTTTTATTGCTAATCAGCTTAGACGGGAAAAGGACGGCATTGGCTCTACTTTAAATTGTACCAAAAGTTTTTTTCTTCTAATTTCTTCTGAATTAATATTTAACAAATATAAAAAGGTTTCCGTGTTTACATAGCCTGATATAAACACGCGAAAAAAATTGTCAAAAGCGATTGTAAAAGTAGTTTATACAGCCCCAAAGACTTCATCCAAACTTTCCGACATGTCTTATCAGGTTATGTAAACGCATAAAATATTTTTTAAATTTGTTTTATGAAATATATAAAGAGAAAGTGTCGAAAAAACTCGTTTCTGATGAATGTTACTAAGAAATTCTCCTTATGTTGTCAAAGATAAAACCGTCCAATTAGCTTTGTCGTTTTATGGTCAATCCTCCCGAGCTCAAAAACTGATTCAGGATCGACTAGTTTCGCTATTAAAATTCATAGAAAAGCAAAGCGATAATTTAAATTCTAGTTTACTTTACTTTATCAAATTCTGCTAAAAAAATACTAGGCGAGAGTTGCTCAACACATTGTATTTTTACGTTTTTAAACTGGGTAACTTGATTTCATATTTGTTATATACAAACCTTGCGCTACAAGAAACTAGAATGATTTTCCTTCGTCCGTGAGAGAAAAATGAGTTTTCGGTTTGTGTTAGTTGTTAAAGATCAAAAGAAAACAATGGATTTAGAGTCTGCTACTAGCAATTAGTTTGCCTATTCTTTCATGGGGAAAGGAAACCACTCTATACTGAGCCGTGTTTATCTAGACCAGGAGGGAGGGGGTGTCTCTAGGGTCAACGCTCTTCCAATCATAACTACCAGTGTGACGTCACGTCTCGCTTCAACGAATTCCAATATGGCGCCAAAAGTGGTGCTCTTCGAGTCAACGGTAAAATGTTGATTATTTTGTTAAAAACTACATTTACGGTCCTAATTTATTTTCGGTCCGTTTATATAGATATCATTGCATAAAAAGGTGTTTTTGGGAGAAATTTGAAGGACAGTGTATCATTTTTTTCGGGTTTTTATTTGCGAACGGACATCAACATGGAGTACGAAAATGTTTGACCTTGTGAGAGTGTAAGCTTCATAGAGAGGCAAAGTCTTCAAAATATGACTTGAAACGAGGAGGTTGTCTTGAGATGGTAATGATCTTCGACTGTGTGAAATATGTTTCGTGTACATGGCCTGGATCATCATATCAATCCCTCAGAAGCTGCAATGTCGAAAATAATGAAGACAGTACGCCAGGAGAACATGTTGTGATTTGATTCTACAACAACTTCAATTGGTAAGTAATCAAATTTTGAGTTTTATTTAGACTGTTTACTGACTATTTTACACATTTTGTGTGTGTAAATGATAGTATTTTGAACTTCAAAAACTTTACAGGGCTTACATAAGCCTTGAAAACTCCTTGAATTCAGGAAAATTATAGTTCTTGTCGTTGAAAAGTCCAGCTGTAGTTGTATTTTTCTCAGATTTCTTGTCCTTGAATTGTATTTACATTGTACTCTTTTGGCATAAATCTTAACTTCATCCCAAGACAGACAGAATATATATTGGCTGTGACTCGATTTTTGTAAAAAGTTCAATAAGCTTAAGTTCAATTTTATCTGTTTTCCTAGTAGTGTGCAGAGTGATTTTATTAGCTTTGAGAATAGTCATTGAAAAAGAAATAAAAAATGTCCTCGAAAGGTCCTGAATGGAATCAGGGTGAGTTAGAACCATGCTTTTTAAATGTTTTAGCTCAGCAAGAACTTTTCAACAAAAAGTACTTGTTCAAAAGATTAAAAATGTTTGAAAAATTTTAAACCAGTGAAAAATTCAAAACTATGAGATGAGTGACAAAATTAAAATTTTCCCTTCACTGTTAAACCTAAGTCCTTGGGTAAAAGAATGTGCTTTTGTTGAAGAAGAGTCAAATCAACATTGAGTTTTTTGTATAACCCATTGGGTGCGTAAGCATTTGTCAATGAGCAAACCATCCACAACCATACCTCGTGAATCAACAAAAAAAGATGCATTTTCTGAACTTTTCATTTCAGATATCCTCAAGACATCTGAGGCATTTACACCTGGACAGACAGGGATGTTGCTGACTGTCTCAAAAAGAACTTCAGTCACTGATTTCAATTTATCTGGATGGAAAATAAAGTCAGGAAGTCTACCCTGGCAAATTTTATTTCCCAGAATGTTTACATTGTATAGCCTAAAGTTCGATTTAGAGAATTCTGTAAAAATTGTTGGTAGGTAAAAAATTATTTCCTTCCAGTTCGTTATTTCTGAGTTGTCAATAACAAGAGGAAGTGAAAAGGTAACTTTTAGAGAAGAGGTTTTAGATGGTTCAGGCTGAGTAAATGTAATTCTCCAAGGAAATATATTATCAAGGCCAGAGTGGAAAAGTTTATAAACTGACAAAGGAAAATTGATAGTCTGTTGTGTGTTGATAATTTCTTTGTTAGAATTCTTCAACAGGTCATTCAATTTTGTGGTAAAAATTCCAGCATCAGAGATTGTAGCTTCAGTTTCTTCTTCTTTCACTTGATGGGATTGAGATTGAGTACTGTTACATGGTAATTCAACTTGATTTTGCTTTTTTGGATGCCTTTGAAAGAACAATTCTCTGGATTCATGATATTTCTTTTTCATCTTGATTGCATCCAAATAAAATGGCTGACAAGAAGTACAAATAAAATCCAACATTTTGTTTTCCTCAATTATACAGTAGAGATCATTGTTGAACTCAGTTTTTGAACCAGTTGTTTCATCAAGAAAATTGCATGCAACAGAAAAAGAATTATCAAAAACAGTGATATTGTGTTTCTTACAAGGCGTGTCAGCTGATAAAACTATTTCTTCAAGACAATGTGAGCACATGATTTTGGATGGCATTGTCTTCAAAATTCCAAGTTGTGAATCACTGCGAGACTTTGATGCTTTTTTCCCTTTGGCTGGCTTGTGCCCTCTCTCTGACAAACTACTGTAATGTTTGTCACACACCCTAAGGTCTTTAAAAGCACCTTCCTCTCCCCCAGTGGTAACCATTGACGTCGCACAGGTTAGCTCATATCTTCCAATCATGCTGTCAAATTTCCTAGGCCCTGCCTCATTTGAACACCCTCGTATGCAGCACTTAGTCCCTCCCAAAAGACGTCCATTCATGAAAATATGCCCCGAAATAGCATCTACTCGTAATGAATTGCGCAAAGGTTTCCCACAGCAAGACAGCCAATAAACTGAATTTGTTATTTTATAAGTATTATTTATTTGAGATCTCAGGTCATCAATAGTTGAAGATTGATTGACACTAAGCACACAAAATTTCCCTTGCAGATCTGTTAAAGTAACTTTTATTGCATTATTTGAAAAACAGTTACTATAATAAGGAAATCCTTGAAAGACCCATTTGAGGAGCATTAACAATAACACCATCATTGCCAAAAAGGAAATAAAGTAAAGACATGGTGATGTGAAGTTAGTAAGCAACAAAATACCTGTCAAACAGGTCAAAAAACAATATGTTTTCATTGCTTTGTAGCCTGAAGTAGATTTGTCTTCAGCTATACAAAAAATACAATAGGAAAACTTTCAATGAAAATGTTTATGTTTTCTATTGAGAAAAATTGAAACTTGTCAAGAGATTAAGCCTTGGTTATAGTACAGTTTTAAAACATTGAAAAGTGCATTAAGGACATTTTATCATTATATTACAACAACAGTTTCATTTAGCAACAAATTTTAACAATACATCAACATGCATTAACATTCAATTATAAACAATATTTTTGCAATTTATCATAACATCAACAGTTTCATTTAGCAACAAATTTTAACAATACATCAACATGCATTAACATTCAATTATAAACAATATTTTTGCAATGCAACAAATGATATTAAACAACAAACAGTACAATACAGTGTTCAATAACAATTATTCAACAACAAACGGGCATTCAATGAAAAGCAAAAATTACTACAATCCAGAGCTCAAACTTCAACGGCAAAAAAGTTTTTAATCGGCAGAAATTCTGTAAGCGTAGTCTTAATAGGATGAATATTGTACCGAGACAACAAACGACAATCGATCGATTTCAGATCTCTCGTACTTCAAGGGATTGATACAAGGAATGGCGAAATAAAACACGGCAAAATTGCAAAAATCTTAAAGATATGTTATCTAGCAATGAGACCTCCTATTATGGGAAGATTTTGTGGTATGTTTTATGACAAAAATACGATTTCAAAACTTAAGCTATTCACGAAACGAGATGAAAACCGGACGTCCCGAGAATGGCCCGCAAAAGAAATATATTAAAAACGGCAAATAATTTGATTAAAACTGAAACAAAAAGCACAACACAAGACACTTATTAGGAATACAAAGAACACAGACTTACAGTTATTAGGTTATTATGTGTAACAATAGTGATCTCTTGACTTATTCTTTATGCTCACTTGGCGGAATGACGCTAAACTGAACTGAAGCGACGCGAAACGATTATTTGGTTACTAAGTGACGTCACACTGGTAGTTATGATCAAACGGAAATGCCACTCGTAAAACAATAGAGTCTCCCCCTCCCTCCTGATCTAGACTCGTCAAACACGCTTTTCAACTATCAGAGTGTGAGAACTGTATGATTTGGTTGTTATCACCAAACAAAATTAAACATGGGAGTTCAACCACACTTTACTTGCATTTGAAGGTTTATGCAAGAATCAAGGCGTTTCTCCAACTGCCAGACATGAAATGAATAAAATATTGATATTGTTTGTTGCTTGTTCCGTGCCACGTATTTCTCGTCTGTTTAAGAAACGGCAGTAATACATTGATTCAGCAGCTGCTCGGCATGTAAGAGGTGTTTTGTTTGCGAAATTTGTTTGTAAAAACTTTGGGTTTTATAAAATTCGTTTAAAATGCATGCTGCGATGTTAAACAAGGAAAGGTTTGCAGTTGGACAGGATGCGCTGATGATTTCAATATCTTCGTTAACGTTTTCACCACTCAATCGACGACTGTTTGTACTAGTTGAGAATTTTCTTATTTCTTTTAAAATACTTTTACAGCAAGGCAAGAAACTATGGAAAAAAACTGAAATCTTCAAAAGGATTGTCATAATCATTGTCATATATGTATTCGTGACATACATAATTCTGATCAGGCGCTTATTGTCATATTTGACTGGAACATTGCCAGAGTAATAAACGTTGTTTACTCGATACTAAAAAAACATAAAACGTAAAACGTGGAACCATATTGAAATATATATTGAAAGATTTAGAACGCAGGAAGCCCGGTCAAATGTCCGTGTAAGCACGGACAGGCACTAATTGAAATCATTTACAGACTCTAGGTAACATTGTATTTTATATTTCGGTGGTCGAAATATAAAATACAATGGTATCTAAATTCCTTCTCGTTTTAACTTTTACACTAAAATTGTATGCCCACATCAATATTTTTGCTTCACAGACTCCAATATCGTCTTCTTGATGTGACAGATACATATTAAGTATATCAAGAACGGTTTTTGGAGTTGTCTTGGTCAGTACTCTATTTTCTGCATTTGTCCGTGAGAAATAATTACTGCACACACTACTACACTCAACCCTTTGGTGCACCAGTTGCCTGAAGAGGATGATATAATATTTTTGTGGCACAGTGCCAAATGTAAGACGTTTTCTTTTCTCAATCTTGTACCTGTCTTAGTAGAGTTTCTCGATGGTTCATATTTCTAGAACTGCAGCTCTCCTTTACATGACACCTCTTGTAAAATACGTCACCACGGTAGTCATAACATTAATACGAGACAACCATGTTAATTACAAATATTTTCTTTTCTAATTTCATCTAGCTTTTGGAAATGTACTTGTCTGGCTCTCGGCATTTTCTCGTCGCTTTCAACAGTACAATAAACTTATAACTGATGATTATTTTGCTCAAAATTAAACTCAGGAGTGTCATTGATCTAGCTAGCAAGTACGATTCGTCCTTGAAGTGCGATAATTCTTCAAAAAGGTGCAAGAACTCTTTAAAACCTACCTAACTCCATCTTATATAAGTGTTTGTTTCCACTTTCACCATGACCAAGTTTGAGGACCAGGTTTGAGGATTTACAAACTCAAAAAAAGAATAAGCTGTTACTTAATTACTGGTGTTATGAAGCCATTGAAAATATTCAAGCTGGGCTGGTTTTTTAATTGCACATTGTAAAACATTTGGCACAGTGCATGCGATTGAAAAATAACCCCAGGTAGTCATTTCGGGATGCTTTCGAGATGTAACAGATGTCTAATCTCAGCCGAAGAACTTGTCAGGCGTGCACGCAATAATTTGTTGATATAAATGTAAACAGAAATTTCTCTATGTTTTTCTTAAACTGCCAAAAGTATTTTTGTTAGAATAGTTGCCAGCTGGTTTTTGTAGTCCGTGTTCCTCCTGCACGGCTCACGTAATTAACGTAACTCAACAGCAAATAGAGACATTCACAATGACGGCTTATACTATATTCCGGTCAAGTGACATGATTTTAAGTGATCAAATTCTTTTAGCCCTTTCTAGAGCTCTAACCGAAATCAAAGTAACTGTATCTGAAAGAACAACCAAAACTATGTTTGTATGCAAAAGTTAGAGTCAAAATATTTTCTCGTTTCCAAGATATGAATATTTCAATGTTTGGTAAGGATGTATGGAGCCGCCATGTTGGTGTACCACTGTGGAACACCAATATGGCGGCCACAACACCGAGCATCGAAAGATATTATATCCAGGGGTAATCTGGCCTTTTTCTTTTGCTGGAAATATTCATTAAACAACTAAGATTGTTCATTGACAAATCCATTGACGTAAAATTTGTGGCAAACTGATTGTTATATTTTTATGCAATCCGAAAACGCGTGACAGTATGGCGTGACAGAAAATCGGTCACTGATAAAGCCGAACATCAGAGATTGCTCAAAATTTCCTCGATGACATGTAAAATATATCAGCTAACCAGCTTTACATGATTTCGATTTTAGCTTGTTAATGAAGTCACGTGAAAACGCTGTCTACTATATACCATACAATACTACTTATACTATTGACTAGCTACGAGCGTCCAATTAACCTACGTATTAGGTCTTGAAAGGGACGTTTTTCCTAGCCGATATTACTTTTTAGAATGCATTTCCACGATACGTTCACATGCTGATAAATAGATAATGGGCTCCCTGATTCTCTAATTTTACTTTATTAGCATCTGCAAAACTAAGGAAGGGATAAATACCGAGAAGCGAGGCTTTTAGCCATATACATCCGAGGGCCGTAGGTATTTATCTGCCTTATTATATGATCGAGGAGGGGTTTCACACAAAAGCGATTCGAAAAGACAATCACTAATTAGATCATTGTTACCGAATTCCCAGAAGGAAACCTTGTTTTTGAATTCTATTCAGAGAAACACTAACGAACTTCATGATAACACACAAAAGATTTTTTTGTTGAGAAGATTCCATCAGTAATATTCCAGAGTGAATACGTACCCTGTTCCAAAAAGACGTTTTTGAGACTTTTTTAAAATTACACAAGGGATTTTAACATCAAGTTGTACTCTGATTTCCTAAATCATTTTATTCCTGAAAAAGTTGACGAGTAGTTACGAACATTATAAAATAGGTACCCTGTTCCAGAGAGTGATTGCGATTTTATAGACACTGTTCAAGAGTAAAAACGCTGAAAACCAAATCCTGGTTGGCGGCACGTACCCGTATAGCGAACATAGGGGAATACCCCCCCCCCCTCCCCCCGGCTTCCCGGCTTTCTCCATCTCTCCACAGTCTCCTCTTTCTCTCCCAACCTTTTCCTCCTAACATATCGAATACACTTTTTTGTGGTTACTGGCTTTATGCCAGTAACACACTATGCCACCGGGTCTAAGGGTGCGTGCGTGCGTAATTCGGAAATCCCCGAAGTAGAGCCGAAGTGTCAAGCCGAAAGATATGCGAACTTCGTGCGCCCGTCCGAGGGTGTTTAAGTCGATTATTAATAATCAAATATAGGCTTTGTGGTTATAAAATATATCTCTTCAGACCAAATTGTTCAGTTTAGTTCATAAATATATCTGTAAGGGAAACGTTTGATCAATTTTCGATAAACGTAGTACTGACCAAGCCGTTCGGAATGAAATAGGAAACTTAAGGTGGCTCGACCCAATTTTCAAGTAGAGCTACCAGTCGTCTTTGAGTGAAAACTGTGTGTTCATGAGCAGTCTGATAGTAAATTACATATTACACCCTTACCAGACAAAGATCAAAGTTTATGATGACGTATGTTATATGGAGATCGGCGCTATTATGGCGACGCCTTAAAAGAATTCCCCTTTTTACACATTCTCGAGTTTAATGAGTTCTAGGCTTATTCTTGAAAAATGCTCTTGTGATCTTGTAGTTAACTTCATTGCCTTTAGCTCTAGCGAATTAAATCAAATTCTGAGAGAGCGTTTTCGAAATATCATCGATGAGAGATTTTAACTGCAAAAATCGAGCGTAAACAAAACAACTTTTTAAATCTCCTACAATTAAAAAGAAAGTAGCACATCTAAGTTAATTTTTCATCTCAAATTGTTATAAAGATATCAAATTTGGCTGCCGAAAGAGACGAGAGAAATCACATTAATTGATATTGAGAAAAGTGAGCCGAACTCATGTATATGGACATGCTGAATTTGCTTCTGTTGCCCAAATTTCGCTCTATTGTTACATAAACTGCAATACTTAAAGATCCCTTCGATAAATATTGTTTAAAAATTAGTATGGTTTAGTTTAGGTAATAGTTGATATGATATAGCGTTTTCAAATTCATTGAATCATTTTACGGCTGTAAAATATTAGCCTCAAATCAGTATATTTTTCAGCCGGATACAGTGGTCGACAGCTCATTAATGCATGATGTAGCTCTTTTGTTTTAGTTTGTCATGTTTTCGTGCATTCTAGCACCTGATGCAAATTGCGGAACGTTTCAATACTTTCCGATCACTCTTCCGAGATATGGTAATCACTAGAAAGAAACTTTTTAACTGTACATTTCTTTGCAGCATGTCAGCACATCATTCTATTTTTACTTTGTCTCCCCATGATTCTGCTTTTGACGAGTTTCCATCTGCAGTTGTGTGACAAAAAGTTTCTTTCCTTTTTGGCATTCTTATGTATATTTAGTTTTAGCAATTACCATATTTCGGAAGAGTGCTCGGAAGGTAATGAAGCGTTCCGTAATTTGCACCAAGTGTTGGAATGCATGAAAACACGACAAACTAAAACAAAGGAGCTACATCATGCATTAATGAGCTGTCGACCACTGTATCCGGCTGAAAAATATACTGATTTGAGGCTAATATTTTACAGCCGTAAAATGATTCAATGAATTTGAAAACGCTATATCATATCAACTATTACCTAAACTAAACCATACTAATTTTTAAACAATATTTATCGAAGGGATCTTTAAGTATTGCAGTTTATGTAACAATAGAGCGAAATTTGGGCAACAGAAGCAAATTCAGCATGTCCATATACATGAGTTCGGCTCACTTTTCTCAATATCAATTAATGTGATTTCTCTCGTCTCTTTTGGCAGCCAAATTTGATATCTTTACAACAATTTGAGATGAAAAATTAACTTAGATGTGCTACTTTCTTTTTAATTGTAGGAGATTTAAAAAGTTGTTTTGTTTACGCTCGATTTTTGCAGTTAAAATCTCTCATCGATGATATTTCGAAAACGCTCTCTCAGAATTTGATTTAATTCGCTAGAGCTAAAGGCAATGATGTTAACTACAAGATCACAAGAGCATTTTTCAAGAATAAGCCTAGAACTCATTAAACTCGAGAATGTGTAAAAAGGGGAATTCTTTTAAGGCGTCGCCATAATAGCGCCGATCTCCATATAACATACGTCATCATAAACTTTGATCTTTGTCTGGTAAGGGTGTAATATGTAATTTACTATTAGACTGCTCATGAAAAAATAGTTTTCACTCAAAGACGATTGGTAGCTCTACTTGAAAATTGGGTCGAGCCACCTTAAGCACGGAAACAAGGGGCGATATTTTAGTGTAGATTTGGCTTTGGGAGTAATCAGCGAGTTTTAGAAAGATATATGTTTGATTGAAATTTTGTTTTCCAATTGCGTTACTTTATAATGTGCATTTAGTAATTAGAGATGCGAAGGTAAGTTGTGATCGTAATTTATATTTCTCAATGGTTCTGTTACATTTTATATAGTACTTCAGTTTTCATTTTGGTTATGTAGAAATTTAAATGAACCTACCAAGAGCAGTAGGACAAAGTCGTGTCTAAAGGTTCGAAGGCCATTTTCGATTTGTAATATATAGACAAATCTTTGTTTGCATGTCACGGCATAGGTGCCAAAAATTTGAATTAAAATTTTATTTCTCGTCCAATCGATTTTATTCTAAAATATGGTTTAGAAAACTGTGTTTGGAGATTATTTTTGAGCCGAAAGCGAAAAAATTTGATGCACAAGATGTATTATTCGGCAAGAGTTATGTCACATAACTCAAACTGTAGCGTATTGCTCCACAGGACACCAACATTTCAGACCGTTTCAGAACCGTGAATAATATAAAGTACTTCCACGTAAAATACGAATGTAAAGTCCGTAATTACTATATAGAATTTTCTTTATTTGATGTAATCAGGCACATACAGCTTTAATTGATTCTTGTGAGACTTTGGAAAGACTAAAAATATATTTTTACTTTGATAAGAATTCTACTTACTTGGCTACCCGCCAGCATTATTTTACATCGTAATACTAAAACGAAATGTCAAACGTCGTCTTGTTTTTGACCTCGTAAAATTCAAGATTATCTTGAAGTGTGGTTTATTGTTGATTTGGTTGAGGCAATTTCTCAACAGAACTTACATGTTTGATCGAAATTTTGTTTTCCAGCCGTGTTTACAATGTACATTTACTAGTTAAAGATGCGAAGACAGGTTGAACATGATTTATATTTCTCAATGGTTCTGTTACATTTTGTATAGCACTTCAGTTTTTCGTTTTGCTTATGTAGAAACTTAAATAAACTTACCAAGGGCACTAGGACAAAGTCGGTGTGTGTGTATGGCTGTCCTTCGTTATCGAAGACGACAGTCTTGAGTTGAGTTATTTTGGACACACTCAAAAACAAAACGCCTTGCACAGTAATGAAGGCTTTCGGTGTCGTGCCCCCACCGAGAAACCTCTCTGGACCTCAGTATCTGATCCTAAGTGGTACACAAAAGTGCAACAGACCTAGGGAATAAAGAGGTTGCCCCGCAGTGACTGCTAACTAGTCCTGTGCTGCCATCCATTGGCCCACCAGTGGCTCTTCTGCATGCCAGCTGATGTCTCTGCCATTGACCAAAGGGTTCTTCTGCCTTTGACATTATCCAGCGCCCTGATGCCAGCGCTTTCCACCTGTAACCCTAGGTAGGGGGGCAACAGGGTGCTGTCACTTGCCCAAGGTGAACCCTCAGACTAGTGGAGGGAAGGAGTCGCCTTACTTCTCCATTCTAGACTGGCTCCAAGCAAAGTCTAGCCACTGCCCACTTGCCCGGTGTGTGTGTATGCACTAGTCGAAGTAAACCCCTACCCCCACCCCCAACCAGGGACAGGCCAGTAACCACATGACGTCATAGAGGTCTATTTTTTATCAAGTAACGATAATGTACTTTACTCCAAATTTTTCTAAGTATGAAATACAAATATCATTTATACTACATATTTATAACTTCTGTGGATTTGTTAAAATGCGAATCGTGGAGATTATGGTCGTAAGAGTTCCTTTTCGACTCGTCGTCATCGACTTGTGAACTTTTTGGTGCTTGCATAACTGTAATCACCCACATCACAAGGAAGTCTATGAACTCCAGCACGGTCAGCATACTCATGCCAAGAAATAAACCCGTGTATCCTCCAATATTCGCTAAGAAATCAAAGTAATGCAATAGTATTAGAACATTCAAAACTTGACCCGCTTCATCAGTGGCACAATCTATACTATAGGTGAACTATTAGGCAAGGAAAGTTATTGGTCACCAATACACAGCTGCCCGTTTTAAAAAACAGACCTTAAAAGGGTAGTTGTAGAACACTAGAGCTCTTAAGCAGCCAATAGAGACCTTAAGCAACCACGACGACGACGCCAGGGAAAACGGGACGTCAAAACGTATTCAAGCGCAATATTTACTGCAATTTGTTTTGCTTATTTAATTTGAATTGCCATTCAGACCAGAGTTTTGAAATGAAAGAAAATGAAAGAGAGAGTTTCTGGGCGAACGGAAAATAAACTGGTTTGCGTCCTCAAGTTCCCATTCTCTACAGAGCGTGAAATCTGAACTTTTCACGTTGTAGTTTTGCAGAATACGGTTGATTTCCTTACAGCCCTGCTCATTTGCACGTGCGTTTATTGTATTTTGTAATTAAGGCCATTGTCTTATGCCGTCGTCGTCCTCGTTGCCGTCTTCGTTGCTTAAGGTCTCTATTAATACGGCAACGACGACGACGACGGCATAAGACAATGCACATGGCCCTAATCACAAAATACAATAACTGCACGTGCAATTGAGCAGAGATGTAAAGAAATTACCGTATTCTGCAAACCTACAGCTTGAAAACTCAAGACGGAAGCTTGAGAAGACTGAGGACGTAAACCAATTTTTTTTCCCTTCAGCCATATAGTTTCTCTTTTATTGAGTGTGAATGGTAAAACTTTGAGTGTGAATGGTAATTGAAAATGAAAAATCAAAACAAAATCAAAAAGTGAAAATGAAAAAGCAAAAAAAAAAAGGCATCGGGTATTTCGCTTAAACCCTCTTTTTTGACTCCCGTCTTCCCTGGCGTCGTCATCGTCGTGGTCTCTACTTAACGTCTCAACGCTAGTCGACGGGTTATTGATAAATTGCTTGTCTATTTAACAAAACTTCGTCTACGATGCAATTCATCATCTGATAGACAATTAGTCTATCAATTCGTGTATAAATCAGTTGGGCCATAAATGTCAAGAATATAGTACTAATCTCCAAAGTATTTAATTTTTCGTGCGATTTTCGATCTTGTAGCTTAATAGCTTCGTTGCACTGTATAATCAACTATTGAAATTGTTGTTTGCTCTAAATGGGTGTTTAAATTTGATTATGTCAAACTTTTACCAGCACAGTGGATAACTTTGGCGCTACTTCAGCAATGTGCCGTTATATGTACTTAGTTTTAACATGCACTACCGTTGATGAAAACAACTAATAGGCCACTGCATGTTGTGTCATGTATTACAACTACCAGGATGCTTTGCCCGCTTTTTTGTGAAATAATTCGTGCCAGTGCTATTGACACTAGTGAAAAACGTCTGCGCATGCTCGTAGTCAAGTCTTCGTGCTTTTGTAAACTTATGCAAATTTCGCTTTTACGCTTGCCTTCAACAATGGTTTTCACAAAATGTCAAAACTTAAGATCAATTCTTGAAACTTAGGGCCAGTATTAACATAATGTCTTCATAAATACAATATCTTTGTCTCACAAAAGTATACAAGAGAAATTTTATGTATAAACCGAGAACACGAGCATTTCATTTCAGGCTAAAACTCAAACATTTCTTAAGAAAACATCGTAATATGCACGCATGCGCAGACGTTTTTCACTAGTGTCAGTGCTATTGCTTGCTATCAATAGACGTCATATCCTGTCTCGTGCGGAATTTTTACCATCTGAATTACAAGTTTACAAAAGGACTCTTTCTGGATGAGAGGTTTTGTCCCCTCGTCAAACCGGTTTTGCCATCCAGTCAAGACAAAAATAATGAGATCTAATAGCTGATTGATAGCGAGCAATTCTAGATCTCAAGAGTGAATAAAGATTTGAATAAGAAAGAAAACTCGTAATAGATTCTGGTAGTTGTAGTAAAATGACACTATCATGCAAATCGCCTATTGTCGTTTGTAGCATTTGATGAATAGACCATTTCACGGTTGTCGTGGCTCAACCTCAGCCTCGACGGTGTGTAATATATTCTTTAGAAATTGACTGCAGCTCATGGTAATGTAAGGAATGTACACATCAACAAACAATCGAAACCCTTTAAAATTCCACGGGCTGTAGTCAAATTCTAAAGAATGTGAACACGGTGTCGAGGCTGAGGTTGAGCCACGACAACCGTGAAATGGTCTATTGGAATGCACCATTTTACCTAACAGAGCCCAGTCATCAAACACGGGTTTCTGCTCGACGAAGTCATAAGCCAGGTCTTCGAAATAAATATCAAGAGTTACAAGGTTGTCTCTAAAATAACAATATCAATCAATCAATCCATCAATTTATTAATGGTCGCCATTAGATACTCATGTTCATTGAATGGCTTCGTATTGCTGGGTTGCATGTGACGTCACGGCAGCCATCTTGGTTGACCTTCAACAAAAGATTTCTCATTAGCGTTTATTGTTTGGTCATCCAACATGGCTACCGCTTCATTGTCTTTGGATTCCCAAAGGTATGGATGCACCCCAGCAATAGGTTTCTAAGGATGATGGAGTTTTGCTGCATGCTTTTTTTAAGTAACAATGCGCCAAATTGAAGATGCACTCAGGCAACTGTTGTGTTGCATTTGTGATCCCCCATCCTTCCCCTCACTTAGAATGTCCAATGGAGAGGCTTCTAATTTGCCATGTACCACACATAGAATTTTTTATCATCTTAAAACTCAGGAAGTGAATTTAAGAGTTGCTGCAATAAAAACAGAATTCTTTAGATGAAAAGCATTTCGTTTAATCATTTATCATTTTCATCAGCGTGTTTTATTTGCGGCATTTATGCTGATGAAATGTTCATTAATATCAACGCTATAAAAGTTAATAATAGTAAATATTTTCCCTTACGGAGCGCAATTTCTTGGCCAACCTACATTGCAACGAGGAATGTTATCCTCCTTGGCTCGGTTTCCATTGTTCTCGGGAAGTCTATAACGTACTAACTCACCACTCTAGGGTCTCCAGAGGGCTTACAAGTTCATGATAGGTTGATGACTTGTCATTATATATCCTGCTTGACTTGCATGGTTTCCATTGTTCTCTGAGAGTCTGACTAACTCACTACCCTAGGGTCCCCAGTGGGCCTACAAGTTTACAGGTTCATAACCGCAGTCATCATCCTCTTGTTGGTTGACGACTGCCAGCGACCTGACTATGTAAATTACTTATATTTTACGGAATACTAAAAACTTAGTCTTATTTGAGCTTTTCTTGCTTCTAAAAATGTTTAGTAAATTTTACTGAAGCACTGCGGAGTCTGTATCCCCGAACTCTAAACGTTTTAATCCCTTTTTCTCACAGGTAGGCCACTGGTTATCTATATCAATAATTTGTTAACATTGCATAAGTAGCTAGTTTTGTTTAGTAAACAATTCAAAAAGTAAACAGCAGTAAATTACATTTTTCATTTACAATTAATTCGGAAACCTTACCAATGAAGATAGCCCGCGGCCGCCTCGGGTTAATGAATCTGATATGCACTTTGTTGGGGGTATATTACGTTTACGTAACAATTAAGGGCTTGTTTCCATAGCGAAACTCTTAGAGGTCAATAGATCTGTATTATGTTTGTTTTCACGTCTTACCTCAGAAACTTCTGAAGGCTTTCAGCTGTTACATTTTGTAAAGTCTCGCGGTCTTTCTCATCTAAACTTGACAAATACGATGGCATAGTGCGAGAAAAAGAATTACTCATAGCAGCAGCGTAGGAAAGTTTTGTTTCGTATTTGGTAAATTCACAAGGCTCGGGACATTCATTGGTACACTTGGCAACTTTCGGTGGAAGCTGAGCTGCAAGGAAGAAAAGAAAAGAAAAAAACAAAGAAAAAAGTCAAACAGTCGCTAAAAATACCTCAGGACATTCAAGCTATATATTATTGATATCTGTAAGCTAAAAAGCCATGAGGGATTGTGCTGACATGTGAATTGCTAAATATTTTGACAGTCCGGCAATAGCACTTAGAGAAAAGGAGGCAACACCGAACATATTTCGATAATCTTAGCTTCCTCTGGCTGTTTTTGATTGTTGCCGTAGTAATTCCTTATTTGAATCTTTTTCTACGTCTGATGTTGCAATACTAATAGTAGGGTTTGGTTGGTTGGTTGGTTGGTTGGTTGGTTGGTTGGTTGGTTGGTTGGTTGGTTGGTTGGTTGGTTGGTTGGTTGGTTGGTTGGTTGGTTGGTTCCTTACCGTACATGGATGGATATACACAATCAAATGCGTCTTTCATTGAACACAGCTCTACTCCAGCTGGAAAGTGAAGGAGAGCGTTATAATTATTGTTACTTTCAGCTAAGCATCAAGTGTACAACTGGTGGCATAAAATATAGATAACATTAAAACACGCATATCTCATAGCCAAAAGGACAAAAAAAATCAGCGCTGTAAAAAAACAGAATTTCTCGACATTTGTTTGTGTAGAAGAAATGCGCGGTATAAAAAAAATGGCCCTACGCCACGATATTAGGGAACCGTTAAAAAGTCGGGTCATAATCATCTGTGCATGTGCAATAAAAACATCGGAGAGAAATCAGTTGCCACTTATAGCAGATCGTTGCGACCAAAAGTTGTTGAACGAAAAAAACTGTCGTGCAGAATGGACTCACTCTCTAGACGTCCATTTAAGAATTCAGCAATATAGTCCACTTCTGATGTATGTTTCAACTGCCACATACAAAGGACTTGAAACGAGACTAAAACTTTTGTCTTGTTACGAATGACTGAGCTTTATGCACGTAGCCTCGTCTTGATACTTTTGTATGTGGGAAGTCAAGTGTATCTCGGAAGTTGGCTTTTAGCACTACACGGAATCGGAAATTTGAGCGCAATCTTAAACATTGATTAAAGTTACGTAAAGATATGATCGATCGAAAACGATTTATTCCGCCGACTTTAAGATCAGTTAAGATGGTTAAAGCTTGATTGTTGTGAAGCTGTACAAAGATATAGCAAATAGTCTCAGCACATATAGCGATACAGCGTAAACTACTCAACGAGCTAGCAGGATAAAGCTTTAAGGCTGCTAAAATTTGTGGTTTTACTTACGTGTTACATTGTACAGCGGTTGACATCCACACTTTTCAATCAAATAGTCGTGTAAACACTGTTTGGCACAAGCGTGTACAGAGTAAGAATAACCTAAATATTTACTGAAAGGGATCTCAGGTGATCTGCATTTGGTCTTGAATGGAGCAGCCAGATTCTTATACTGAAACAAAAACATTTACGATTAGCATTTCTTGATGTTCCAAAACACGTACGTTTTTAAGCTATAATATCTTTATTCTTTCAATAAAGTTTAAACTCGTTTGTCACTTTGCAATGTCATACAAATACCGTTATCGAAAAGTCTGCGTGGCTGGCTCGGTTGGACTAAAATCTTATGAATCAACCAATATCTTCCAGCACCTCCTCGCAAACCCCCCAACGCCCCGTGCAACTAAATGTCCTTTTTAATGCTCCCAGCTGAAATGTCCAGTGAAACAGTGGACTGTCAACAGTGACGCAGATTACAGAGTCATCGGTATCAGTGATACTGCCTTAGTCAAACTTGCATGAAACGCTAATCGATTTAATTTCGCTCAGAATTTTTCAGTTCCACTTCTTGTTCAATGAAATGCAATATAGAATTCTACTTTAATAGATCCTTATCACGCTGGCATGACATTATAAATAATATAATTTATCGGAAAAAGGAATTCTCTACCAAATTTGTCTCATCGATTTTTGTAAATTTGCAAAGTTTCGGGGAGATTGCTCTTAAACTGACAAAGATATGAATTTTTAAAACTTAGCATTTTTACAAATAAATATATGGGGACGGGCATCGCATGCATAGCGAGCCTCGTTATCATGCTAAAAACATACATTTCTTTACAAAAATTCCACAAGAATATTTAGCTTAAAAAATTCATAGCTTCATCAGTTTAAGGACAATCTTTACGAAACTCTGCAATTTTTCTAATATCGATGTGATGAATTTGATACTGAATTCGTTTTTCCAAGAAATCGAATATTTTATAATGTCACGATAGCGTGATAAGGGTCTATAGAGCACCAAAATATAGCATCAAGACAAGCTCTCAATCTAATTAAGTAATAGCATGCCTGTGCCATTTTAAAGTTTTGCCTTCTTTGAATAGAGTACAAACACTAAAAGTGTGCAACATAATTAGTACTAAATAGCGTAAATTATGCTAATTCTATTGTTTTCTATATATTGTTTAATGAGTGCCATATAGTACTAAAGAGTGCAAAGTTTTGCACACTTTTAGAGTTTGTACTCCAGTAGAATGATGCAGGTCTTTATGAAACGCCTACGCCAGCTACACGTTAAATCTAAGTAATGGGATGCCTGTGTACTAAGCATTCAGTTGGAGTGGCTAAACATGTATGCGATCAAGCATTACATTATTTATATACGTACGTTAATATCTACTGCTTTTTAAACGATTCCCATGGAAGTGTCACGCAAACCACTTTTGGATCGGCAAACTAATATTTGATGTTTTCGTTAACGTCATCGCTTCAAATTCAAACGTTCAAGAGAGGTACTGAATTAAATTACAATTGCTAAATTTTCATGTCTTTTAATTTTAGCATTGCAAAATATGTTTACATTGCATGTCATTTGACGTCAAAGTTACGTTTAGCTCACGATCATAACTGATGCTTGACGTAATATAATGGTGGATTAATGCCACCCATCGGTAACTGATCTTACATCACGAAAACAACAAAAACCATGCAGCTTCAATTAAGACTTTTTAAAGTCTTAATTGAAAAATAACAATACACGTAATGCAGCAGTATTATTGTTATAAATCTAAACAGAAAGTAGAAAATTAGACTTGGATTTGAATTTGAATTCTTTGGCTTGAATGGTTATATTCTATTCAGTTTTCGTCTTTGATTGATTTCATGGTCATTCTAAATATACAGAGAATAAGGACTGAAACACAGATCTATATAAGAGGGGCGAAATTTATGTCACAACTAAAACTTTACTACAGTTTCATGCAGCTTCGAAAATCTGAAAGTAAAGTAGCTCAGTGCCTCAAAATATAGGCTATGGAGTGAATTATTTCTTTACCTTTGTAGCTGAAACGGCAGCAAATGTGTGTGTACCTGCTTGCACAGCAAAGCCAAATTCTTCGACCATCGGGTACTCGTGGGGATCATGAATCAACACCTTAAATCCTGCCATTGGAGAGTTGAAATTGGTCACATGGTCTTTTTCTTCAATATTCAACTTAAGTCGCAATCCATTCGTTGGTCCAGGAATTTGCTGGTTCTCCAGCAATGGATGTCCTTTGTCTCCAGAATTAAAAGTAAAGCACCGACCCATTCTAATATTCAATAATGACGAAAAGTTTTTGGCTGAGCATTTTTCACCCTTCCAAACGCAGGGACTAAACCATTTAAATGACAACATGCCTTCAGCGGTATGAGAGTAGCCGTTTAGTGCTTCACCGAATAATGAACCGCGTTGGTGAAACTGCGGAAAAGAATACAAATTTCTCTTCACTTTTTCGAGATATCTGTTTCCTTCGTCCCTGGAAGTCATGAGAGCCATGAAGCCTAGGATCTCTTCCCTTAAATTGTCATCTGATGTATTTGAGTAGAAACCTGAGTAAAATTTTCTGTTTGTGAGCACATATTGATAAATGCTAATCATATTTAAATTACACAAAGTAACAGCAGGAAAGTGTTGTATTTTTGATTCAGTTCTCTCCCTTGTTATCGTAGTTGAGAATGGCTTGGCCAAAAACGCCTTCACAGTCTTGGAAACTTGGCTTCCACAAAATGCAAATGCTACAGCCAAAGCAACAAACCATAACAATCTTCTTAGGTAACTTTTCTCCGTGAGATATCGAGCTCCATGAAGACTTGTATTTCCCAGAAACTCACGAAAATGGGACGCTTCTCCAGTGGAATTTGCACACAATCCTCCCATTTCAAAGTTGATTAATTCTGAACTCTTTGCTAGTTGTTGTCGTAGGCATGTATGTGTATATATCTCAAACGAAGTCGAGTCATTTCAGTACGTAAGCGGCTGTCAGTTGATTGGCAAGGGTCCTTGAGCAAAGAATGAATAATTCCATTCTGCTTTTGTTTATGTGAAATGAAGTCTGAAGTCCTACGGCTGTCAGACGTGAAGAGCGGTCTTCTCGTGCTGTGATCACAGTGTAATTACAGAAGATCATTTTATCCGTTTTGCCCGTGTGAAATTTAGGTGTATAGAATCACTGATTAAATCTTAATTATTTGACATTTAAAGCGCCAAGCATGAACAGTTATATTAGCAACATTTTAAATGCTATCAAGAATTTTAGATCATTTTATAGAAACTTGTGTAATCTTCTTTTGGTTATTTGTTTAGATTTTTTTGTTTCATTTGTATCGATGGTTTCCGTCAGAGCTGTAGTCTTCTTTGACATCATTCTTATCAAATAATTAGAAGAAGGAAGAAAAGGACATCAAAAGTAGATTACGGCTCTACCGGAAAAAGGGAACAAGCCGAACACAATAACCAAAGCAGCAAACCACAGCATTCTTCTCACTATGCTTTTCTCCGTAAGAAATCGGGCTCCATGAAGACTTGTATTACCAAGATACTCACGAAAATGGGACTTTTCTTTGGCCCAAATTTGACATAAACCTTCCATTTCAACTTTTCTTGTCTTCATAGCTTGATTATGACTTAATCTGATCTTTCCCTTTTGCTTTGCTTGCTTCTTGAGAAGCATATGTTCAATGATCAAAGTGACTTGATTGTTTAGGTGACTTGTCCAAATTATCCTCACTTTTGTATTTGTTTTGAATCGAATTCAAATTCCTATTTGTCATAATTTGAGAGTGCGTCAGGATCTCTTTGTCTTATCGTGTGTAATTAACAGGTCTTTGTTGCCTCGTTAAAACTGTTCCATTCGGTTCGCAAAAGACAAATAGCATGTGCTTATTTCTACAGGACTAATTACACCTCAAATATTTCGCTCGCCGATTCGTCAGTCTACCCAAATATATTGACAAAGAAAAACTATTCAGCGGTATTTAAACGCTATTATGTCAAATTTTGGAAAAGACAATGTAAATAAAACAAGAGATAAATCTGTGAGGCCACCAAAATAGGAATAACAATTGACGGGTTTTCTCAAATTAATTTTCTTTCAATAAACAATAACGTTTACTTATTTACATTATAGTTTTCTGAGGATAACAGCTTTTTAAATAGCACAAAATTAGTCTTTCCACCTGTTGGTCGTTTATCAAATCAACAATACCTATAAAACAGCTCTAAAATCTCTATACACCAGGTAGGACCAGGTAAATAGAAGATTGAATGGTTTAGTTCGACATCATGACCAGTGAAAAAATTCCATGCCGTCTGGCCTGAGTCTCATGGCAACGTTCTTGTCAGCAGACCAATCCGATTGGAAACGGTTCGTTGTGACGCAGCGATCGAGTCGACGGTCAAAATTCAGGTTGTAAAAAAGCAACGTTGGACCCCATTAGCTAAAATCCGAGTACGAAAATTGATGTAATTCAAATGTTTTGTTTGATTATATCGAAAACCCGGCACAGATATACTATACTTACACAATAAATTGTTGAGCCATCATTAACTGGGTATTGTACTGAATTTGGATACCAAACAAACAAGCAAACAAAACGTCCACTTTGCGTCACGTTTACTCAGCCCCACACAGGGGTCGACCCGGCTTGGGAGTCTTTTATCAAGAATAGAATTAACTAAAGCTCTTTGAGTTTCCTGTGACAACCTCAATGAAACTCGATCACGTAAATGTACCGCGGTTACTAGTGATAGCGCCAAGAACTAGTGTAACGCACTCACCTTAATACACACAGGAGAGCCCTGAAACCGTCTCTAAAACTCCGAAGATGATTTTCATACTGGTCCCACTTCTTTTGGGTGGGGACTCATATATATAAGAGGACGGGGATGCTCGTCGGAAATTTTGAAAATGATCCCTAAAAGGTGCCTGAGTGGGAGTGGCAACAATTCATTTGTACCCCTATTAAAAAGGTTTCAAATTCAAAAACAATAATAAACAATTAAAATAAATGAAACATTTGTTGTCGATGTGCTTTGAAGATTCAATTCAGATCATCGAAATCGTCCCTTTCATGCTTATTTTAGGCAGTTTGATTTACCCCAAAACAGTTCCTAAAAGGTACCAGCTATGTCTCTGGTAGTCCACTTAAGTCTGAGACACCCTAAAAGGTACCAGATTGCACATTTTGACATCCAAAAGGTACGACGAGCATCCCCGTCCATTTACATCCCCGTCATATGCTTTGTTTCCGCGCTTTCTCTAAGGTAGTCTATAGTATATTTTTGAGACAGGAAAACTAAATTTTCGCCCTCTGATTCGTTACAATCATGTGGGTGCTCCCATGTCCCCAATTTAATTAGATATCGGAAATGTAGTTATTAAAGCTAACTAAAGCTGGAGCTGTACTCCGACGTACTCAGTAAAAAGTTACTTTAAAAGCCTATGGAAAAAGCTGTACTGATAAACCCTCATCTTTAGGGTGAAGAATATTTTGTTACCTTGATAGCAGAGACAGCTGCAAAAGTATGAGTTCCCGGTTGAACAGCAAAACCAAATTCCTCAATCATCGGATATTCTTCTTGATCATGGATAAGCACCTTAAATCCAGCCATTGGAGAGTTGAAATTGGTCACATGGTCTTCTTCCTCTACGTTCAACTGGAGTCGCAGTCCGTTCGTTGGTCCAGGAATTTGCTGGTTTTCAAGCAGTGGATGTCCGTTTTTGCCAGAATTAAAAGTAAAACATTGTCCCATTCTTATATTCAATAATGACGAAAGGTTTTTGGCCGAGCATTTCTCACCCTTCCAGATGCAAGGATAAAGCCATTCAAACGACAACATGCCTTCGGCAGTATGAGAGAAGCCTTTGAGTGCCTTTCCAAAAAACGAACCACTTACGTTGAAGTCAGGGAACGAATATAGCTCTTGCTTTGCGTTTTCAAGGTAGCTGTTGCCTTGGCCTGTGTAAGACATGAGACCAACGTAGGCCTGGATGTCTCGTCTAAGTTGATAATCAGATATGTTTGCCGGATCGAGTCCTAATTTTCTATTTGTGAGCACATATTGTTTCATGCTAATCATATTTAAATTACACAGAGTAACAGCAGGAAAGTGTTGTAGTTTTGATGCAGTTCTTTCCCTTGTTATCGTAGTTGAGAATGGCTTGGCCAAAAACGCTTTTACAGTCTTGGAAACTTGGCTTCCACAGAATCCAAACGCAACAACCAAAGCAGCAAACCAAAAAAGTCTTCTTAAGTAGCCTTTCTCCGTAAGATATCGAGCTCCATGAAGACTTGTATTGCTCAGATATTCACGAGAATGGGACGCTTCCTTTGGCAAAACTCGACATAAACTTCCCATTTTTAGTCTGTTTCTGTTTCTGTTTATTACTTGGTAAAGTTGTTTACATTACAGTATGTTAATAAGCTTTGCTTATTGGATTTTTGGCTATATATCCGGTTGTTGACGTCGTAACATCGTAAGTGGCTCTTCAGTGAGTGACTCTGCTATAAATAAGCATGAGTTCTTGTTCAAATGACTGAATAATTTTCTCTATTCTTTTGTATTTGTGAAATCAAGTATGCGAACGTATTGGTTGCTGATGTGCCCAGCATTAATGCAAAAGACAAACGGATCGACTGAATTCGAAAACTAAATAAAGACGTATAATACTCATTAAGATACGATACAATTTTTGCTTACAACTTGTCTCATGCAACAACCTTACAACTTGCTTACAACTGTTGTAAGGTTTTAAAATCTTTTGTTCTTGTCGCACGCAACAGTTGTAAGCAAGTCGTGGGGTTGTTGCATGCGACAAGTTGTAAGCAAATTAAAATTGTATCGTGTAAATTGGCCTTCATATAAACATTTCTCAAGAACCTAAGGTAATTTCTCATAACAATCTAACATATTTATAGATTTATTAGTTTTTCTTTTATTTTAATATGTGAAGGTGAAAGGTAAATATATACACATTTTATGTAAATCGATAAAGAATTAAAATAATAGTAATAATAGTAATAATGATAATGACGTTTGAACGTCGAAATGTCGACGTCGACTGAATATACACCTAATTCCAAAATGGCGGACACTAGTGACAGCAGAGAGCAAGAAAGCGAGACATCGAGGTCCACAATTCATGTTAAAGTTTATCTGTAGGAAATCTGTTGCTAATTTTGTCTTGCCGGTGTTTTTCTTTACCCTACATAGAAATAAGCCTTGATATTTGATGTTTTGGTTTTGTTTTACTCTACTGATTGTCTCCGCTGTCGCCATTTTGGAATAATTATAAGGTGTACGATATCGATAAACTTTGCAATAAAATGCTTGAACAAGAATCTAATAATAATCTGTCCAATGTTGGTACAAATAATGACTATTTTCCAAATTTTGAAATTTCTGATGAAGTTCTCCCTAATTTAGATTTCAATTTTTACAACACTTCAAACAAATTCTGCATTCTGATTGGCTTAGAGCTATGATCACTAAGAGGACAGACACATAGATGGCGTAATTTTTTGCTTATTGACAATAGTTTGCTTTTTACCGTAACTTTGTTTCAAAATTACTACTACAAACAAATTTTTATGCCAAAACTATCAATGGAATCAGAAGAGTTTCCTAATTTTGATCTCAATCTTGGTGAGAGCTTTTTTTCTGAGAAAGAGGACGAAGAGCTTGTTCTTGAAGTCGAAAAACTTGAACAAGAAACAGAAAAAAGTACTCGCTTTCGCCGGTATGAAGAGTCGGATCTTAACCAGCTTGTTGTAAATGCCGATGCCAAGGGCACTAAAAGAAACACCAAATGGGTGATAAAACTTCTCGAAGGTAAATATGATGAAGGTTTACATTTTTTTCATTTTTCTCACGAAATATACTATAAAAAAGAAATGCGTAAAAGAGTAGTACTCACGATTTGTCGATTTGTTGATCCATTTTTTGCAGAATGGTGTCGTGAACGCAAAATTACCAAACCATTGCTAGAATTTACAGATGTCGAGTTGAATGATAACCTGAGAAAGTTTTATGCAGAGGCTAGAAACCAAAAAGGCGAAGAGTATAGCCGCTCCTCCCTACTTGCCTTCAGAAATGCGGTTGAACGCCATTTTTCAGCAAATGGGAGACCAATAAAGCTCTCCAACAACCATGTGTTTCACAGTTCCAGTAAGATCCTGGAGTGCAAGCTTAAGGTAAACAGAAGAGAAGGGAAAGAAAATACCCAACACAAACCGGTGATAGAGCCAGCAGACATCGTCAAGATCAAGAAAAGTCCTTTTTTAAGCCATGATAACCCTCACGGTCTTCTGCGCCGAGTATGGTTCATTGTGTGCTTGTATTGGTGTCGCCGTGGTTATGAAGGCCAAAGGCAGCTCCGCCGTGAAAGTTTTAACTTTGCAGTAGACGCAGAAGGCAAAGAATACGCTACCATGACCCACGAAGAACAGACAAAGAACCACCAGGGCGGTTTTGGTGACAAACAAAGCTATGAAAATGAAACTAAACTGTACTCAACTGGTGAAGTTGGTGATTCACTGTGGTACCTCAAAAAGTACATTTCCAAACTGAACCCAAAACAGCCAGCGTTCTTTCAAAGACCAGCATCAAGTTCCAGACCAGAGGACCCTGTTTGGTACGAAAATAAGCCCCTTGGAGTTAACAAGTTAAGCGAAATGATGAAGTCCATCTCTATTGGAGCTGGCTTGTCCAAGAAGTACACAAACCACAGCGTTAGAGCAACAGCAATCACCATGTGGTCGGATGCAGAAATCCCAGCTCGCCACATCATAAACATCTCAGGGCATGCAAATGAGCAAAGCATTGGCCATTACAACAGAAGACCATCTGCTGAGCAACTTAAGAAATGTTCAGACGTGATTTCCAGTGCTTTGACGGCTTCAGACGGAAGAGTTGTCGTCCAAGATTCAGCTAGAGCCGTTTCCTCTACAATTTCAACGGCGACTTCAGTGCAAGCTTCGCAGTCTAATGTGGCCTTCAACTCAGTTCCCAAATCGATTTTCAATGGCTGCTCGATCCAGAGTGTTAATGTTTATGTTCTCCAACCAAATGGCAATCGTTGAAGTAATTCAGAACTTTTAAAAACGCTTCGTTTTTCAATAATTTTAGAACGTTTTGAAGCAACTGAACTTTTCTATTTCGATTGTTTGAAAAAGCCACTTCCCTGTCAAGTGTAAATTTTTTAACCAATGAGAAGTGTTTGTCTATAATGTTTGTTCAAAATAAACCAATCAGATCCCTTGAAAGTTTCGTGTGACGTTTTATGGCGTGGCGTGACAAAGTGCTTGACTTTTAGAAATTTTCACTGGCAAAAAAAATACTTACTTAAAATCTCAATTTCTCGCAATGCAAATCTTTTCGCTTCTAGTGTCTGTCCTCTTATACTTTTTATAAACAAGATAAAAATTATTAAAAATTATCATTCTCTAAGGAATACTGCGCCCTAATTCAACTAGAAAATTTCGGGCCATCTCGGCTTGATTTTTTCTTATTTTGTTGTAAAAAACAAATCGAACATAGTTTTCCATTGTCTGTCCTGTTATTGATCATAGATGACGTCAAAAAATGTTCAAAACTTTGCAGTGAAACCACTCGCGATTTGTTAATTAGATTTTGATTTTCCAACTAATAATCACGTGCAAAAGACTACTTCATCGAGGGTGACCACTAGAGTACAAACACTAAAAGTGTGCAATACTTTGCAATATTTAGTACTAAATAGCACTAATTAAACAATAGAAAACAAGCGAATTTGCATAATTTAGTACTATTTAGTACTATTTATGTTGCACACTTTTAGTGTTTGTACTCTAATGGTCCAGTATTTTATAATTGCACATTTAATTGTAATAGCGTTTTCCAAAAGTAAGATAAAATGTCAAAATAAATATTTTGGGGAACATATTCATGTTCGATTCTTGGGTTCACATATTTGTTCTATTATTCAGTTATGTAGTGGTAATAGTGGTAATCACTTTGAGCTCTGTTTGTGTAACAACCACATGTTGTTATATGCTGTTTCTGTAACAAACATTAGTGGTTATAACTACTTAATTATAACATAATCATTATTTCTATTCATTTACCCAACAATTTTCCTGCTAGCTTTTCAAGCCCTCCCCGTGCTTTAACTTTGTTTGAGATTTACAATAATCTCTAGAGATTTGATATCAGCAATCTCATTGGTCAATATGATTATACATTATTCAAGAATTTTGTAATATATAGTTACACAGGCAAGAGACACAGTAGCTTTTAGCGACTCAGAGCATGTATACAATTTGTCTGCGCATGTCTGTGTTTTGGTCTTGAAATTCATTTGCATATCGAATGAAAAAAAATTTATGTTGACACGGAACATTTGGCTGGCTATCTCGTTCTTCAAAATGATGTTCAACTACCGAATTATTAAGACAACTGAACTGAACATGAGAAGTATACCTAGCTAGTGCGTTGTGGATAATTATCCAATATGAAGGCGCGTCAAAGCCGTCAGTAGAAAGTTGTGGGAAGAACCAGGACTCCGCACTTTCGAGTAATATTGTGGGCGCTAAATTTATATGTAAGGTACGTTAAGCAGTGGAAGCCATTAACAACAAGTTACTGTGTAGATTAGACCCGATAAAGGCATTTCAGACTCCATCGATCGTTTAATAATTAGCCATGTTTACTGGAATGTCGTACTTTTTTGCTCAAAATTCTTGCAATTCACTTTCAAAATTTTACATCTTAGACTGCACCCCCCAGCAAATTTATTTAGTAATTTGCTTTTTCCACGTTTCTTTCTTGCAAAACTGAGCTTTTTTAGTCCAAACTCGTGGTCCCTACATGTGATCCAAAGCATTTTTGTGAACGTGTTTCCAAGCACGTTGTTTGCATGCAAATTTCAGCAATAAATTTATTGCTCTTTTATAAAGTATAGAACGCTGCTTCATACGGCACAAACTCACAAACTCTGTATGCCTCACCATGCATGTATAGAAATAGGTCATTAACTTCTAGATAAATGTTGCAGATTATGAAATATAGGCTACCGATTTTAGTTAATTTTAACAAGGCTTGAACCCGGCTGTAAACATTGCTTGAAATCACATGGAGGGACCAGGAGTTTCCGGCAAGAAAGCTCTGGTTTACAAGAACGAAGCATGGAAAAAGCGTATTATTAAATAATTTTGCTGGGGGGCGCTGTCAAAGATGTAACATTTTTAGAATGAATTGCAAGAATTTTGCGCGAAAAAGTACGAGATTCCAGTAAACATAGGCTAATTATTCAACAATCAATGAAGTCCAGAGTAGAAAGCCCCGACAAGTGGTCGTTAAATTCCTAAGATATAAGGACAAGGAAAAGGCACTTAAAAACGGCTGGAAACTCAAGGGTACAGGGATCTATGTCAACGAAGATTGAATACCAAGCATTGACAGCTTTTCAAATACTCTTAAGGAAATACTTGATAACTTTGAAAGCAATACTAAAAGTTGCTTTTTTGCAGGCGATTTCAATATCGATCTTTTAAAAAGTGAAAACCATCAGGAAACTAACTCCTTTTTTAATAGTTTGTTAACTTATTCTTTTTTCCCTACGATAGTAAAACCAACAAGGATTACATCCCACAGTGCCACCCTAATTGATAATATCTACACAAACACGTTTGACAGCAATCGATAACACTCAATCTGGTATACTGTATACGGATATTTCGGACCACCTCCCCGTGTTTGTAGTACAATACGGTGCTAGGCAAAGCCGAAAACGTTACATAAAATGTCAAAAAAGAATTTCCTCAGCTCAAAGCGAAGAAAATTTTCGACACGACCTATCTTCCCAGGACTGGTCAAGTATCTATAAAACTGCAACGATCCCAATGAGCAGTATTCATTCTTATCAGACGTACTTGAAAATTTGCACAATAAGCACTTTCCCTTAAAAACTATCAAAATTAACAACAAAACATTGCAGAATGCTTGGTTAACACCGGGCATTCTGAAATCAATTAAAAGGAAAAACAAACTTTATAGGACTAAGATAAAAAATCCCTCAACCGGCAACATCAAAAAATTCTGTCAATACCGTAACAGGCTGAACCACCTAATCAGATTTACTAAAAAAGCATACTATAAGTCCATGCTAGAAAAGGCAGAAGGCAACATAAAAGCCACTTGGAGCATTATAAATGAGATTTTGAACAAGAAGAAAGCTCATTCAAAAAATATAGATTTCATTGTAAGTAATGGTAAACGCCACAGAAAGAAGACTGATATAGCTAACCTCTTTAATAATTTTTTTACTGGTATAGGGCCATCATTAGCAAGTCATGTTCAGTCCAGTCAAAGGAACTATAAGGATTGGATGAAACTTAGTTCCCCCAACGATCTTGTCTTCTCTCCTATCTCACCTTTTAAAGTTTTAGATGAGCTTCATGGATTAGACAACACTAAAGCAGTAGGTCACGAAGGCATCCCAACACGTCGCATAATAAGTGCTGCTGAATCAATCTACCGACCACTTTGTCATATTTTCAACACATCGCTTCTGACTTGTACCTTTCCAGACAAAATGAAAATTGCTAAAGTTATCCCCTTGTACAAGGGAGCTGGTGACAGCTCCTCTGTGTCTAACTACAGACCTATATCTCTTCTCCCCATGCTATCAAAAAATTTTGAAAGAATAATGTGCGAATCTTTAACAAACCACTTAAAGCAAAACAATCTTTTATTCGACTTTCAATTTGGCTTCAGGAAAAAGCGTAACACCACATAAGCAACTCTTGACTTTGTAAATAGAATTGTTGACGCAATCGATAGCGGGAACACAGCAGTAGGCATATTTCTTGATCTGTCAAAGGCTTTTGACTCAGTTAATCATGATATTCTATTGGATAAGCTCACCTGTTACGGTATAAGGAACGATGCACTTGAATGGTTTAAAAGTTATTTGAAAGATCGATTGCAATATGTATCAGTTGATGGAGAGCAGTCAGAATTTTTACCAGTAACTTATGGTGTCCCACAGGGATCAATTCTCGGTCCAATTTTGTTTCTTATCTATATAAACGACTCACAATTTGCTAATGAGGTCGTCCATCTAGTTTTGTACGCAGATGATATGAACCTGCTTTTCAGTCACAAATCCTTAAAAAGAATTGTTTCGACTTTAAATAAAGAACTTTGTAATCTCCAGGAGTGGTTTGATGCTAACAA
The DNA here is from genome assembly GCA_029948255.1 of Telmatactis stephensoni. NCBI lineage: Eukaryota > Metazoa > Cnidaria > Anthozoa > Actiniaria > Isophelliidae > Telmatactis > Telmatactis stephensoni. The sequence goes on from JALIZF010001124.1 coordinate 140,353, forward strand.
ATTAACAGTCAATCTTACTAAAACAAAATTTATCCACTTTGCCTCAAAACAACGCATTAAAAATTTGCCACCAAACCAATCAAGCACTGTCCTTGCTTTAAGACTGAAACATCCTATTGAGAAGGTCGCACACACAAAATTCCTTGGATTGATCCTAGATGAAAATCTAACATGGGACACGCATATTGACCAGTTGTGCCGAAAAATAGCCAAATCAATCGGAATTCTCTATAGAGCTAGACACTATTTAAACCTAGACATTCTTAAGAATTTATACTTCAACCTGATATATTCGTACATCTCGTATGGAACCTTAGTTTGGGGATCTAACTATAAATCGAAACTACGATCTATTCACTTATTGCAGAAGCGTGCTTTGCGAATTATGACATTTTCTCATATAAGAACACCAAGTAGACCTTCGTTCCAAAAGTTAGAAATTTTGAACATTTTCGAAATAGTGAAGTTACAACTCGGCGAAATTGCCTTTAAATATTCTAAGGACCAATTACCCAGCGCATTTTCAAAACTCTTTATCGATATGAATGAAGTACACCAATATAACACAAGATCAAAATCAAACAAAAACCTTTATATTCCTCGGAAAAATTTGAATTACGGGCAGCACGGTGTCCAATATGCAGCATCCAAAAACTGGAATGAAATTCCACTAGACATAAAAGTCTCAGTATCAAATAGCATCTTCAAGAAAAAATATAAAACTTTCCTTCTATCCTAGGCCTCATCGCATTACTGACACAATTGAAAATTGCAAAATGCTAGAACTATTAAATTCAATTGCAAAGACACCTAAATATATTATATTATATATTGTAAAATAATAATTATCATTTATTTCGGTTTGAAATATTGAAATATACTGTATCTATTGTATCTATTGTTATCTATTCAAATTCAAAGCTTGTAGCTCAAAAATGTATATATATGTAATTCAAATTATATATATGACATATCTATTGTAAATAAAAAAAAAACCAGTCATTATCTTTTAGCTGTCATCAATCACAGTGACATTACAATATCAATTTATTAGTATTTAATGATTATCCACTTACATTTTATATATACTTTGTGTAATTAGCTTATATCTCTCTGCCCTACTTCCATGTTTATAGTTTAAACTATTTGGTGCAAAAAAGCTTACTTAACCCTCGTGGGTTGTATTTTTTGCGCCCTCCACCTTTTAATTAGTATTATTGTATTCATAAATAGTATTCGTGTGGAAAATAAAAACCTTTGAACCTTTGAACCTTTGAACCTCTTATTGGATCCAATTCACACAGTACCATGTTCGTAATAACATCCATTACTAAATTTACCTTATACATGAATCCAACGCCAACATTATAACTCGAAAGAGCGGAGTTCTGGTCCTTCTCACAACTTTCTACTGACTTTGACGCGTGATATTTTCCCATCTGGGATGCCTTCGGTCTGGATAGTTATCCACAGCGCACTAGCGGTAGGTAGACTGCTCATGTTTTAATTGTCTCAGTATTTCGGCAGTTGAACATAAAATTAAGAACGAGATAGCCAGCCAAATATTCTGTGTCAACATAAAATCTCTTGCATTTGATATGCAAATGAATTTCAAGCCCAAAACACAGACATGAGCAGACAAACTGTATATATGCTGCGACTCAGAGTTTTATGTTTTTGCAATCATCTGGCTTCAGGCTATAATGATCTTAACAAATATTCATTACTCGATATCTACAGAATTCCCTAGATGGGAAGTTCATTATTTTACATTGTGCAATAGGAACTTATTTCTATGACGGCATTTAGAGATTAATTAAGTTCTTTTGTTCATAAAGAGTTTTGGATCAGCACTAACAATGGCCACTTTTTCGGATAGCCGAGACAAAGGTCACACTTTCTTGTGCCACACTTGTATGGTGATGCAAATGATGCGATGCTCCACTTGAGGGTGAAATTTGCGTTGTTGTCCTTCAATTTCCATATGTGTTTGGAAAGTTCAGACTCGTTGCAGTATTTTCTCTCCATCCAATCAACCAAGAGCGTGCAATTGCAGAGTTAAAAGTAAATGCTCTGTGGACGGGAAGTGCCTAACCAAATGCATTGTATACAAAGCGGAAGTGGAGGCCAACAACCGTAAGCATGTCTACTACGGAGCTTCGGAAGGAGAATTCAAGACCCGATATAACAACCGCACCAAGTCCTTTAGTTCAAGAAAATCACGCTGAACCCAAACTAAAGCAGTTCTAGAACTATATTAATAATGTACATCCTACCATCAAGTTTCAATACGAAATGTCACCTACAGAAATTAACTTTTTAGATGTTGTCGTTAAAGTTGATGCTAATCATTGCCTGATAACCGACGTATACCAAAAACCAACGGATACGCACGCTTATATATAAACTGAAAGTCTGCACATCCCCCACAATTGTAGAAAAGTATCCCGTTTAGCCAAGCCTTACGTTTACGCCGGATTTGTAGCGACAATGAAACTTTACGTAAAAGAATAGAACAATTTTGCTTATATTTCGTAGCTTCAGGTTATAAGAAAGAGTCAATGCAAAGAGTTCTTTCTATGACACAGCAAGAAGCCCTGCAGGGCAAAGACAGATCAAATACAAAAGACCGCGCTTGTTTCATCACGACCTATAACCCGCACCTAGAAAAAGTTGGAGTAGTACTAAACAAAAGATGGGATATTCTACAAACTAAGACGCGAATGAAAAAGATCTTCAAGAATGCACAACTTGTTGCTTACGGCAAACCGAAAAACCTTAAAGACATATTAGTCAGTGCAAAACTGACCACGCAAACAAATGTCATTAACTATGGCTGTAAACCATGTGGCAAACCAAGATGTAGTTGCTGCCTATCTATTCCTAATGCCAAAGTTTCCAAAAGTGCTTCAAGCGGCAATGAATATAAAATCGTTCATGATTTGAACTGTCAGTCTGCCTGGGTGATCTATTTGATAACATGCAAAACGTGTCCAAAGCAATACATAGGAAAGAGTGAAACGCCCTTTAACATTCGACTTAAAAATCATCGGATTCACATTAAAACTGACTAAAGTGGAGTCTTGTGAGCTTGCAGAACGTTTCAGAACGATTTTGGATTGTGAAAATGAAGACTTTTCAACCATTTGGTTTGAATAAGCGAGTGGGTTAAGAGTTCTGGTATCACAACTATGAGTTCATTTAAGTAATATTTTTTACAAATCTAGATACCAGACCCCTTGACCTCTCACGAATTTTTCCTACACATGAAATGTAACTTTAATTAGCTAATTACCTTGTGACGCAGCACTCTGAAGAAGGCGCAAGCCGAAACGTCAGTGTGAAATTAAAAGTTGGAAAAACCTCAGCCGATCCCCAACATCTGTTCAATTTATATATGTATATAAATTATATAACTACTTAATTATAACACAACCACTATAGAGTGGTCTATTAAAAATAATGAAAGTTATTGCAAAGTAAACAAAATCGAGAAAATAATATAAACTGAAGATAAAAAGGAATACAATGGAAGCTAATTAATAATTAGCGGAACATACATATTTATATATGTCATGATCAGATGTGTTTTGAAAAAAATGATTTTAAAAATCTCCTTATGCCGACGAAGTGATGGTCAAATTATATAATTCACGTTGATTATTATATTTATATCAAAAATCAATTCAACACCGAATCAGACCTGATCCACAGAAGAGTTTTTACTCAATTCGACTCATCAGTGGAGTTTTTTCAATTTGATGTGAGCTACATACCAGTGTTCAGAATTACTTAGTTGGATGAAAAACTCAATAACCGCCTTTGATTTCAACGTTTAATCTTTGAAAAAGTCGACAACAAAATATTTTGGCTGGTGATGATGTTTTTAAGAGTAAGTCAGTCTTACCTTTCTAGCGGAAACGGCGGCAAAAGTATGAGTTCCTGGTTGAACAGCAAAGCCAAAATCCTCAACCATCGGGTACTCGTGGGGATCATGAATCAGCACCTTAAACCCAGCCATTGGAGAGTTGAAATCAGTCACATGATCTTTTCCTTCCACATTCAACTTGAGTCGCAATCCATTCGTTGGTCCAGGAATTTGCTGGTTTTCCAGCAGTGGATGTCCTTTGTCTCCAGAATTAAAAGTAAAGCATCGACCCATTCTAATATTCAACAATGACGAAAAGTTTTTGGCAGAACACTTTTCACCCTTCCAGATGCATGGATTGACCCACTTAAATGACAACATGCCCTCGGCGGTATGAGAGTAGCCGTGGATTACTTCACCGAAGAGTTGACCGCGCTGACGAAATTCTGGAATGGAGTAGAAGTCTTTCTTCATTCTTTCAAGATAACTGTTCCCTTGACCCTTGTAAGTCATGAGACCCATGAAGCCTTGAATCTGCTCCCTAAGTTGATTATCGGATTTGTTTGATTCGAGTCCCCAATTTCGGTTAGTAATCACATATTGTTTCATACTAACCATATTTAGATTACACAGAGTAACAGCAGGAAAGTATTGTAGTTTTGATTCAGTTCTTTCCCTTGTTATCGTAGTTGAGAATGGCTTGGCCAAAAACGCTATGATAGTCTTGGAAACTTGGCTTCCGCAGAATCCAAAAGCAACAGCCAAAGCAGCAAACCAAAACAGTCTTCTCACTATGCTTTTCTCTGTAAGAAAACGAGCCCCATGAAGACTTGTATTACCCAGATATTCACGAAAATGGGACGCTTCCTTTGGCAAAACTCGACGTAAACCTTCCATTTCAACTTTTCTTGTCTTCGGCATAGCTTGATTATGACTTAATCTGATTTTTCCCTTTTGCTTTGCTTGCTTCTTGAGAAGCGTATGTTCAATGATCAAAGTGACTTGATTGTTTAGGTGACTTGTTCAAATTATCCTCACTTTTGTATTTGTTTTGAAATCGAATTCAAATTCCTATTTGTCATAATTTGAGAGTGCGCCAGGATTTCTTTGTCTTATCGTGTGTAATTAACAGGTCTTTGTTGCCTCGTTAAAACTGTTCCATTCGGTTCGCAAAAGACAAATAGCATGTGCTTATTTCTACAGGACTGATTACATCTCAAATATTTCGCTCGCCGATTCGTCAGTCTCACCCAAATATATTGACAAAGACAAACTATTCAGCGGTATTTAAATGCTATAATGTCACATTTTGGAAAAGATCTTAAACTAAGACAATGTAAATAAAACAAGAGATAAATCTGTGAGGCCACCAAAATAGGAATAGCAATTGACGGGTTTTCTCAAATTAATTTTCTTTCCATTAACAATAACGTTTACTTATTTACATTATAGTTTTCTGAGGATAACCGCTTTTTAAATGGCACCAAATTAGTCTTTCCACCTGTTGGTCTTTTATCAAATCAACAATACCTATAAAACAGCTCTAAATTCTCTATACACCAGGTAGGACCAGGTAAATAGAAGATTGAATGGTTTAGTTCGACATCATGTTCAGTGAAAAAATTCCATGTCATCTGGCTTGAGTTTCATGGCAACTTTCTTGTCAGCAGACCAATCCGATCGGAAGCGTTTCGTTGTGACGCAGCGATCGAGTCGACGGTCAAAATTAAAGTTGTAAAGAAGCAACTTTGGACCCCATTAGCTAAAATCCGAGTACGAAAATTGAAGTACTCGAAATGTTTTATTATTGATAACATCAAAAACCACAGATCTACTATACACAATAAATTGCTGACCATCATTAACTGGGTATTGTGCTGAATTTGGATACCAAACAAACAAGCAGACAAAGCGTTCACTTTGCGTCACGTTTACTGAGCCGCACACAGGGGACCCGGCTTGGGAGTCTTTTATCAAGAATAACATGAACTAAAGCTCTTTGAGTTTCCTGGGGCAACCTCAATGAAACTCGATCACGTAAATGTACCGCGGTAACTAGTGATAGCGCCAAGTACTAGTGTAACGCACTCGCATTACACACAGAAGAGAAGGGCTGATCATAAAAAAACAAATATGAGTACCTAAGGGACCATTTATTTTTTATCATGGAGAGGGGGCGGTGGAAATCTGGGGGGGGGGGGGCATTCAAAAAAATCAGGCCTATAGAGGGGGGGGGCACATGTAGAAGAATCAATGTCAAAAGGGGGGGCATTCAAAAACATCATACCAATGAGCTTTTATCAGTTATTTTTAAGTAAGGGAAACAGAATAGAACATTTCCGAGTTACTACTTTACTGCCTATTGCTGAGCGGCTCGCGCTTCGCGCTCGCAAATTAAAATGTACTGATATTACAAAATCCGAAACTAGTTATATATGCTAACTACTCATTTACTGAATCAGAAATGAAGTACTTTCGAGTTACTTTCATGCCTTACTTTGACGAGCGGCTCGCGCTTCGCGCTCGCATAATGTCGGTATTGTAAATGGTTTCTGAAAATGTTCTGCTTGCCCTCAGAAGAGCAAGAGCTTTATTCTTTACAGAAAATTGATCGACCCTGATTCCGAAACGAATCCCCATTCAGAATGTAGCCTACGGGCCTGTAAATGATCATGAAAAACGAAATAATCTGACATTAAAGTACATGGATTGCTAACATTTATACAACTGCAACAAACTTTTGATATCCGTTTAGGAACCATTCATTTTTTATCAGGGAGGGAGGGGAGCGGTGGAATGTTTTTGGGGGGAGAGGGGGGGTCATTAAAAAAATCAGGCTTATAGAGGGGGGGCTAGTTTTTCTTGTATGGACTCCTGCTGGAATTCCACCGCCCCCCCCCCCCCCCCCCCCCCCCCCCCCTCCCTGATAAAAAATGAACGGTCCCTAATTTGAAACCGTCTCTAAAACTAGTCCGAAGACGATTTTCACACTGGTCCCATCCACTGGAGGGACACATGTAACACTCAAATGCTTTGTTTCAGCCCTTGCCCTAAGGTAGTCTATACTATAGTTTTGAGACAGGATAACTAAATTTTCGTCCTCCGGTCCGATTCGCTATAATCTTGGTCCAATTTAATTAGACATCGGAAATGATATTAAAGCTGGAGCTGTTCTCCGACGTACTCAGTAAAATGTCACTTTAAAATCCTATGGAAAAAGCTCTATAAACCCTCATCTTTAATTAGGGTAAAGAATATTTTGTTACCTTTGTAGCAGAGACAGCTGCAAAAGTATGAGTTCCCGGTTGAACAGCAAAGCCAAATTCCTCAACCATCGGGTATTCGCTGGCATCATGAATCAACACCTTAAATCCAGCCATTGGAGAGATGAAATTGGTTACATGGTCTTCTTCCTCTACGTTCAACTTGAGTCGCAATCCGTTTGTTGGTCCAGGAATTTGCTGGTTTTCCAGCAATGGATGTCCTTTGTCCCCAGAGTTAAAAGTAAAACACTGTCCTATTCTGATATTCAACAGTGAAGAAAAGTTTTTGGCTGAGCATTTTTCACCCTTCCAGATGCAAGGATTAAGCCATTTAAACGACAACATGCCTTCGGCAGTATGAGAGAAGCCTCGAAGTGACTCTTCAAAGAACAAGCCTCTCCGGCTAAAGTCTGGGATGGAATATAACTTTTCCTTTGCCTTTTCGAGATAGCTGTTTCCTTTGCCCTTGTAAGTCATGAGACCAATAAAGGCTTGAATATCTTGTCTAAGTTGGTAATCAGATGAGTTTTCGGGAACGAGTCCCCAATGTCTGTTTGTGAGCACATATTGTTTCATGCTAATCATATTTAAATTACACAGAGTAACAGCAGGAAAGTGTTGTAGTTTTGATGCAGTTCTTTCCCTTGTTATCGTAGTTGAGAATGGCTTGGCCAAAAACGCTCTTACAGTCTTGGAAACTTGGCTTCCACAGAATCCAAAAGCAACAGCCAAAGCAGCAAACCACAACAATCTTCTTAAGTAGCCTTTCTCCGTTAGATATCGAGCTCCGTGAAGACTTGTATTGCCCAGATATTCACGAAAATGGGACGCTTCCTTTGGCAAAACTCGACATAAACTTCCCATTTTTAGTCTGTTTCTGTTTCTGTTTATTACTTGGTAAAGTTGTTTACATTACAGTATGTTTATAAGCTTTGCTTATTGGAGTTTTGGCTATATATCCGGTTGTTGACGTCGTAACATCGTAAGTGGCTCTTCAGTGAGTGACTCTGGTTATAAATAAGCATGAGTTCTTGTTCAAATGACTGAATAATTTTCTCTATTCTTTTTTTTTTGTGAAATGAAGTATGCGAGCTTATTGGTTGCTGATGTGCCCAGCATTAACTCTAAATTGATATATGGTCACTAGAGCGGACAGTTTCACTTCATAGTTTCATATTTTGGAGAAGACCATGATAATGCAAATGGCAAAAGACAAACGGATCGACTGAATTCGAAAACTAGATAAAGAAGTATAATACTCATTAAGATACGATACAATTTTTGCTTACAACTTGTCGCATGCAACAACCCTACAACTTGCTTACAACTGTTATGCTGTTTTATAACCTTTTATTCTTGTCGCACGCAACAGTTGTAAGCAAGTTGTGGGGTTGTTGCATGCGACAAGTTGTAAGCAAAAATTGTATCGTCTAAATTGGCCTTCATATAAACATTTCTCAAGAACCTAAGGTAATTTCTCATTCTAAACAATCTAACATTTATATAGTATAATTAGTTTTTATTTTATTTTGATATGTGAAGGTGAAAGTTAAATACACACTTTCATCAAATTTGGAAATTTTGTGGAAATCGATAAAAAATAATAGTAATAATAGTAATAGTGATAATGACGTATGAATAACGTCGAAATGTCGTCAACTTAAAATGATATCAATAAACTTTGCAATAAAATGCTTGAACAAGAATCTTAATAATGATAATGATAATAATAATAGTAATAATACTACTAATAAAAATAATAATAATAATAATAATGATTGAATGAATAATAATTTTTTTTATTTAAAAAAATAATAAATAATTTCTCTAATATTCTAAAATATTTACAACAAGTTGCTAAAAATATATCTAAAACTTACGTATTAAAACTACATTGCAATTTAGAAAAAGAAAAACATTAAAAAAGGAATGATATTGAATAATAATAATAATAATAATAATAATAATAATAATAATAATAATAATAATAATAATAATAATAATAATAATAATAATAGTGTGATAGAGTGGTTTTCATAAACCCGTGAAATACTTACTAATTCATTTAGTGCTTTTCCGCTAAAAGTCATTATTTTTCTACTGTTCCATACATACTATTAAAATGTAAATGGTATAAATTGTTTTGAAAACCACTTTATCTCACTTCGATAACAATTATGTTAATGATAATAATAAAATAAGATAAATGGTGAACATGAGCCACAACAAGTTATTGAAAAGAACCAATTCAAAGTCTTATGGGATTCAGCAGGTGGGAAATTTGTCGCCGTAGGCCGATAGTTACACGGCCGTTGGGTAATAAGAAATGGCTTGAAGGCTACCTTGTGACAAGAATGTAAACGGTATGGCTGCCGGTTTCGTTAGAATACTGTTTAATTTTTATATATTTGTGTAATCTCAATGTATTTCGCGTTTTTCACAGCTTGTAATTGTGTAGTTTGAGGTACAAAGTTCCTGAATCACCCAAGGGTATTAGGCTCTATGCTAAAATTCTGCCCATCTATTTTGAGGTTTCACATGATAAACACGATGGAACGTGATCGAGAGTCACGTTCGTGTTTCCCATTTTTGATGACTTAAAATCATGCTCAGGCAATTTTCAAAAACATTTTTTTGAGAATACTAGCTTATACGATACACAAAGATGAACCTGTGTGATTTCGGCTTTTGAAGCAAAAGCCAGAATTTAAGATTAACGCTTAACAGTTTTGTACATATCTCTTCCAACTGGAGCACAGAAGAAAGCAATAAGTTTAATAGTAAAATCAATAGAAAAATAACCTTGATCACGAATTATTTTTAGTAAGATTGAATGGAAAAACATATAAGAATATGACATGAACAAAGATATGTTTAAAAAGAAATTATGATATTTGTAATGTGTGCCTCCGAATAATGGTATTACACACGAGTTCAGTTTTTGTGGTTACTGGCTTTATGCCAGTAACACACTATGCCATGGGCTTCATGGGTGCGTGCGAGCGTGTGTGCGTAATTCGGAAATCCCCGAAGTAGAGCCGAAGTGTCAAGCCGAAAGATATGCGAACTCCGTGCGCCCGTCCGAGGGTGTTGAAGTCGATTATTCATAAGGCTCTGTGGTTATAAAATAGAGGATATTACTTGGGCGCGCGGAGATACGGATTTTATCTTCAAGTGATGAAAAGATCTCTCACGAGTGAGCGCAGCGAACAAGTGAGAGATCTTTTCAACAAGAGAAGATAAAACCGTATCTCCAAGCGAACATGTAATATTCTATTTATCATATAATTATCAAATCAAGAGGCAACAAACTATCTGCCTTGAAATGCGCCCAAGTAACCGTAAAACTTGTTATTTTCACCAGTGAAAAGAACACGTTTTCGAAATTAAGAAATATAGGTATTTTATAAATAATTATATGGTGAATATATCTCTTCAGACCAAATTGTTCAGTTTAGTTGATAAATATATCTGTAAGGGAAACGTTTGATCAATTTTCGATAAACGTAGTATTGATCAATAACGATTGTTTGTTTGTTTGTTTGTTTGTTTGTTTGTTTGTTTGTTTGTTTGTTTGTTTGTTTGTTTGTTTGTTTGTTTGTTTGTTTGTTTGTTTGTTTGTTTGTTTGTTTGTTTGTTTGTTTGTTTGTTTGTTTGTTTGTTTGTTTGTTTGTTTGTTTGTTTGTTTGTTTGTTTGTTTGTTTGTTTGTTTGTTTGTTTGTTTGTTTGTTTGTTTGTTTGTTTGTTTGTTTGTTTGTTTGTTTGTTTGTTTGTTTGTTTGTTTGTTTGTTTGTTTGCACGCACGGGCCCGAATCACGTAACTATTTCAAAAGCGCGCGGGGTCATACGATAAACCCTTTTACTTAGCGGTTATCTATTAAGAATGTTGACAAGTCGAATCGAAAGGCCAATGACCAACATTTACGTATACGTAACATTTCTATCGGCGGACATTTTGAAGCCAGAGCCAGAGCCAAGCGTTTATTATTATTACAGGAAAGGTCCAGCGAAGGATGAGAATCATGGATTTACCAATTTTACGAGAAGAGCAAACTTGACATCATAAATCAAGCCCGATCCGTACTGGATGTAAACAATAGTCAAAGCGCGCAAAGCATTGTTAGAGGTTATGCTCTTTTGGAGGAAGAATCTTCGAAAATAATTCAATGGTCCCGCAATGATTAAAACCGAAACTTTTGTTGGGAACAACCGTGAATTACCGCAAGTAGAAGTCTTGGTTTAGAAAAGGAAATGCACAAGATGAGACTCGGTCTTGTTCATAAAGCCCTGATCCCTCGCTCCTGCGGACAGTTTCGGTATAACTAATCGTGAGTCTACATGATCAGCTGACGTAAACTTCCTGTACATTTATGACCTCCTCAGCTGGACAAAACGTCTATTTTTTTCAATCACATTTGTGCCGGATGCACTTTGGGTCATGTTTACTGAGTCACATCGAAAATCAGTTAGTACAGCTTTTCAGCATCAAATCATAAGCAATTATTGGATGAGGTCGAGTAGGATATGAGGAATTATTAAGGCCGAGGTTTGTGTTATCTGCCGAAGCCGAAGGCCGATTCAAAAATGGCCGAGGCCTTAATAATTCCCCATATCCTACGAGAAACGAAGTCAATAATTGTTTGTTTGGTTTTTTTTTTTTTTTTTTTTTTTTTTTGAAAACAATTTTTTCTCAGTTGTGCTTTGTTGACAAGAATAGATGTTGTTGTTGTTTTCCCGCTTTTGGCATGAACCGCATAAATTAGCGTGACGTCATACCGCAAGCTAATTTTCCATATTCGAGAAAATTGCGTCATAACTTCGAATAATGGTTTTCAACGTTTTCATAACTCCAAATTTGAGCAGCTAGCCGGCGACTATGGTAATTTATCCGGTGGCTCTTAGCCAATCAAAATTCTTGAATTATTTTCAAAATACAATAATAAATATTATTGTTCACTCACACGTAACTATGATGACTGAGCTTGTTACGTCTATGCCTCATGTTTTGCATAAAGCATGGACGCTTCAAAATATAGAAACTGATACTGAAATGAACATTTGGAAATTTGTTGATTAAATAGTGTCAAAAGACCTTCGATATTTTTTAAAGTTAAAATTTCATTTTTGGCAGTTTTGAACTCTACGTATGGTAGGTCTAAGTATACGTTGAGAGTGGAATTGGTAAAAATTATCATTCTCAGAACCTCAGAAACAATGAAATTGACAAATTTTCCCGGCCTCGTTACATAACGGCCTAGTGAGGCATTTGTAAACTTTATAAGCCAATTTCTTAGGTTTCACGGAACGACCTTCTTGCGATTTCAAAACGCTGTAGGTACATAGGCTTTTAACGTATTTCCTTGAAATTTTCCTGAATTACAGAGGTACATCTTAGCTTCAAAATAGTCTTTCTGTTTTGGAAAGTTAAAGGAAAACATGGTAGCTTACAAATTTAGATAAAGAGATCAAAGAGATGAAAGTTCATAAATAACCCATATGAAAACTAATATACTACTTGTGTACTCAGAAGCCATTTCGGTCTACAGGCATCTAGGTTCGATGATTTTGAAAGGGTTACAGCTTGTCCAAATACGTATACACTGGGATCCCTTGGTTCGAAAAATTGAGAACCTCAAAAAAGACCACAATGCTCTGTTGGAAAGATAACGTTTCCTTCTCCCATCTTCCCTACTCCGAGAAATCAGTACAGCATTTATAATGCGCTCTCACATCCCAAACTTAATCATAAGACTGGGATCTCCTGGCTCTTATAATATAGAACCGCAAAAAAGACCGCAATGCTTTGTTGGAGAAAACGTTTTTTTCTTCCGTACTACCAAAATAGTGAAAGAAAAAGGTTAAGGTTATTACTTTTTTATTATCTCACTTATTATCTATATTTTACCTTTGTAGCGTAGACAGCTGCAAAAGTGTGAGTTCCTGGTTGAACGGAAAAACCAAATTCCTCAATCATCGGATATTCTTCTTGATCATGGATAAGCACTTTAAATCCTGCCATTGGAGAGATGAAATTGGTTACATGGTCTTCTTCCTCAACGTTCAACTTGAGTCGCAGTCCGTTCGTTGGTCCAGGAATTTGCTGGTTTTCAAGCAATGGATGTCCTTTGTCTCCAGAGTTAAAAGTAAAGCATTGTCCCATTCTTATATTCAACAGTGAAGAAAAGTTTTTGGCTGAACATTTTTCACCCTCCCAGATACAGGGATTGAGCCAATTAAACGACAACATGCCTTCGGCAGTATGAGAGAAGCCTTGAAGTGACTCTTCAAAGAACAAGCCTCTT